>CM035424.1:41086469-41111469 GCA_020310875.1 Ceratopteris richardii
CTAGATCATGTACCTTAGATAAAACTAAGAATACAAGCACTAGCAAAGTTCCAAAATCAACTCTCATAAAATATTTGCAATCGGAATACTAATCCGTATCCAAGTGGCATAAACAAGATAGAGACCACAATGCCACTATACATACACTGACAATGGCATGATCAAACTCATAATGATATGAACCTCAAACAAAAGTATACCATAATGTTATCTCACATACCAAACACGTGAGAAGATCATGCTCTACTCTCATATGAAGGAGCTACCATAGTGATCATACATGGATAATGCCTTCAAGCTCTAGGAATAAGATCTTGCAAACCAAAAAAATCTCTCAAAGAAGAAGTTCCAAAGCAAATTGAACCTCCAAAAGCAATTAGGGTTCTTATTGCAAAAATATGATGCTCTCTGTTTCACTATTTCCATAGCCTCTGAGTATGAACTTTTGCTCTTCAGCAAACTTCAAGAGCTCTTTCTTGGCTACGTAACAATATATAGAATGCCTCAATCAGAGCTATGTAGCTCAAGACATACACAAAACGAGCATTTGCTATCAATTTCACCTAACCTGCAAGTATTCTATATCTTTGGTGACATATCACTCAGAATTTGCACTATCTTCCTCTAAAACCGTGTAACTTCTTTTCCAAGCTATGTGTACTAAGTTAAATCTCTTGAATCCGACTTGTAAAACTCAAGTTAGAGCCCAAACACTAACCTGCTATTCAAGTGATTGTAGATTCATCTTCTATATCAGTCTGTGTTTTTCGAATTTTTGGCAATCTTTAACTCCAGATCAGGTTCTACACTCTTCTACAAAGTTGTATCTCTTTGTCTAAGCTCCACATAGAACTTTAAAATGCAACAATCCAAGCTTGGTAGCTCGAGTTCTGGCTGCATTACCAAACAACTGTTGAGAGGTGCAAATCTGCACATTCACCTCTTGTGACCTAAGCTTCCATTGAAGCTTCTTGCACACTAGCCTTGAGAAAGCTCTGATACCAATGATGGGGTTTGGTGTGTAGAACAAGAGGATCAAGGAGGAGATGGAGGGACAGAGAGAAGAGGAGATATGTGCACAGATATGTGGGAGCCTTCAAACCCACATAATGATCTCTCGTGAGGCAATGCTCTATAAATGATGTATATATATGAATATAGGGGTAAAATCTCATGACCTTTATGCCCGATTCAAAAGAACCACATTGGCTATTTGTTTTACAAGTAAATATATGAGGATGTATACATAGAAGAAATTTCATCTATAATGGACTCTGAGATGCATGTGGTAGTCAAGGAGAAAGACATCATTGTCCTAGAAGAAGAGGTCTTTGAACAAGATGAGGTACACGGGAAGGTAACAAATGATATGTTGTACGAGGATGATCATCAGGAAGTGGATGCCATAGCAAGAGAGGCTATTATATGTGTTGTAGATCAAGCTTTCTTGGCTAGTCAGAAGGGCAAAGGAAAATGGAGTTAGTCAACTAGTAAGCAAAAATCTGCTAATTCTGCACAATTGAAGAAGGAAGACAAAGATGAGAAGAAATCAGAAAAGCAAAAATTGTTTTGCAAATATTGTAAAGCAAATGATCATGTCCTTAAGAACTGTCCAAAACTGGCTGCTAAAGAGGCAAAGAAGAAAGAGGCCTTAATGGTTGTTGTAGAGGCCTCTACACCGAAAACAGAGTCTGCTAATCTTGTGCAGGATGAAGAATGGGCATTTAATTTTGTTTGCAGTTTTGACCCATCTTATCATGAGCAGTGCATGTTTGCAATAGACTTAGATGTTTGGTACTTTGATAGGGGGCGACCAAACATATTACCTCGTAGTGTAGTTTCTTCTCTTCACTAGAGCCTACCCCTACATGGAATACTATCACATGCACCAATAACTCCTCTTATCCATTCATGGGAGTTGGTAAGATCATTTTGACTAGTGTTGGTGGTAGTTCTTTCATTTTGTTAGATGATTTATTTGTGCCAAGGATCAAGAAGAATTTGTTATCAGTTTCGACTTTGTTGTGAAATTTGTTGATGACAAATGTACAGTTCGTGATATGTCAAATGGCGACGTGATTATTGCTTCTCACATTTTATCTTGTGGGCTATATAAGCTCATAGATTATGAAAAATCTATGAATGATTTAGCATGTGCAGTACATTATTCTCAAGCTATGTCAGATGCAAAGCTTTGGTATGCACGCTTTGGTCATTTGAATTTTACTAGCTTGCTACGCTTGTAGAAATCTGAAAATGGTGTCCTCTATGCCGAAACTTGAGGCACTAGGTAAACATGTATGTGAAGGTTGTAGTTTGGGCAAAATGTAGTGTTCCTCATTTCCAAAAGATGGTTCAGTTTGATCTATGAAAAAATTGCAGCTTGTTCACAGTGATGTTTGTGGTCCTATGCAGACTCCCTCTTTCGGAAATTATCTTTACTTTGTGACTTTCATTGATGATTTTTCCAAGCATGCATGGGTATATGCATTGAAAGCAAAGTCCGAAGTGTTTATGTGCTTCAAAAAGTTTTTGGTTTTGGCTCAAAATCTATCAACATGTAAAATGGGCACTCTCTATTCTGATCGAGGGGGGAATATATGTCTTTTGACGTTAATGCATTTCTGGCTGAAAGTGGGATAAAACATGAGTGTACAGTGTTGCATACACCTCAATAGAATGGAGTTGCTAAACAAAAGAATAGGTCACTCGTGGAGCTGACGAGGTGTATGATGAAGAGTCAGGTTTTACCACATAGTTTCTGGCTTGAGTTTGTTATGTCTGTAGCATACGTACGTAACAGGTGTCCCACTAAAGCACTGCAGTCTATCACTCCATATGAGGCTTGGCATGGTCGCAAGCCAACTCTTGCTCATCTGCATGTTTTTGCTTGTCTTGCATATGCATTACTGCCTGAACAACATTGCAAAAATTGGATGATAAAGCAGTAAAATGTATCTTTGTTGGGTATTGTTCTCAAAGTAAAGGCTATCATCTGTATCATCCACACCCTAAACGCATTCTGGTTAGCCGTGATGTTGTTTTTGTTGAATATGTTATTCTGCCATTGCTTTCATGTACTAAGGAGATATCTATTAGCTCCAAAGACATGTATGATACTTTGCTGCCTCTTTTTATAGGTCAATAGTTTAGTGCTAGTCCTAATGAGGGAACTTCTCAGCCTTTGCAGGTTTCATGTGATGATGCAGATCATTCCATTTTTGATGTAGATTTACATGATGCCCTTGTTGATGAGAGAGCTGATATTGAGTAGGTGAAAACTATGCCAAAATGGCTAGTGTAGACTTTGCATGACCGCAAATTAGATGCACCTCTATCATATCATACTTAGTGAGGCTCTCATAGTGCCTCTTTTGCATTAGATTTCTATATTATGGATGCCTCTAGTCTCTATGATGAGGCTGAACCTATTTTTTTTTATGAAGCACAAAATTCTGAACATTGGATGGCTGCAATGCAATATGAATAGGATGCTATCATGAAAAATGGTGTCTGATCTTTATGTGACTTGCCTCCTGGCAAGAAGGCCATTGGCACCAAGTGGGTATACAAGCTAAAGCATAAACCTGATGGAACAGTTGACAGGTATAAGGCTAGGCTTGTTGCAAAGGGTTATGCGCCAGAAAGAGGCATTGATTTTGATGAAACATTCGCTCCTACTTGCCAAATGACTATTGTTTGTAGCATCTGTGCACTTGCAGCTCATCATGGTTGGAATGTACATCAGTTAGACATTGAAACAACGTTTCTAAATGGTGACTTGCATGAAGAAGTGTATGTTTTTCAGCCTCGTGGCTTTGTGCAAAAGGGCATGAAAACCAAGTGTGCAGGTTAAAGAAAGCATGATATGGTTTAAAGCAAGCACCACATGCTTGTTATGAAAAGATACATGCTTATCTCATTGCAAATGGTTCTGAGAACAGTGCAACTGAAAGACCTTATATGTTAAGCATGCTAATGATGTGCTTCTAATCATTGTGGTGTATGTTGATGACATCCTGCTCACTGCTCCTCATGACATGCATATTGTTGATTTAAAGGCTGATTTGCATGCCTCGTTTGAGATGTCTGATTCGGGGCATTTGCATCACTATTTGGGCATTCAATTTATGCAAGTTGATGGTGGAATGGATTTGTGTCAAACGAAATATATTCACACATTATTGCAGCATTTTGACCTTGAAGACTATAAGCCTATTGCCACTCCTATGGAGACAGGTTTACGATTGAGTTTTCATGATGTTAGAGATGCATTTGATGTTGTTCTCTACCAGCAAGTTGTTGGATGCTTGATTTACTCATGCATTAGTCAGCCAGATATTGAGTTTGATGTCTCACAGATGAGAAGGTTTATGCATTGCCCAGGTGTTAAGCATTGTCAAGCCATTAAGCACATCTTTCACTACTTGAGTGGTACCCGACTTCTTGGATTGTTTTATCCCAAGGGGGGATCACTAGCAACAGATTTGCATGCTTTTTCTGACAGTGATTGGGCTCCTTTTATGACACTCGTGTGTCCACTAGTGGCTTTTGCTTCATGCATGGTAGCTCATGTATATCTTGGTTGAGCAAGAAGTAGCCTACTATGGCCACTTCTAGTTGTGAGGCTGAGTATAGGGCACCTTTCATAGCGTTTGTTGAGTGTGTGTGGTTTAGATGCCTTATGGCTGATTTGGGTGTTGGTCAATCTTTTGACACCACCATCTTCACTGAGAGTTAGAGTGCATTGGTAGTTGTGAGGAACCTTGTGTTCTATGCTCGCACTAAGCACATTCAGGTGCATTATCATTATGTGAGGGAGAGGTCTACAGGGGAGATCAGCTTGGCATATGTGCCCACATAGGAGCACATTGCAGACCTTTTTATGAAGGCTCTGCCCAGGGAGAAGTTTGAAGCTTTCTGCAAAGCTTTGGGCTTACTTCCTTTTGTGGATTGATTCCACATAGCTTGGCACTACCTTGTACATGAGTGCCAACTCCTTGTTCAACACATCACTCCTAGGGGGATTTGTTGATATATTTAGGTAATGATGTGTGTGAACACTCTAGGAATGCCAATACACTTTTTTCCCTCTTTAAGAGGTTTTTTTCCCTCGACTCCTATATACGCCTATTGCCCTAATGGGCTACTTATCTTTGTACATTCTACTGGTAATACATTCAGTATTATGTGTTGTGCTCCAAGCTTCTTCTTCTTCTTATTCCTTGTGTTGTTTGCATGCTTCCACAGACGTCTAACTCCTACAAAATGTTGGTGCACACTATCTTATAGCTCCAGCTTTAATGTTCATGCTTGGAAGAGGATGCTAAGTGTGTGGGTAAAAAAAAAAAGTAAAGGGATTCATGATGTTCGACTTACAATAAAGATGCACTTCATCCACAAGCTGAGAAGTGCCCTCTGAATAAAGGAGATATAACTTGAAGCACTCATAGTGAAGTTCCCCACAAGTTCCACTTACAAGGATTAACTTGTTTTCCACTAAGATCTCAATGCTAAGATATATTTTTTCTTGTGCTTATGAAGCACATAGTAGATCCAACTCAAGGTTCCCTTTGCCTTGATAGAAAGAAAATCGAGGTCCACATCCAAATCGCATGAGGATAACGATGTTATTGTTGGAAATTTAGTAGGCCCATTACTAATGCCACAGGTCCAAGGTTCCATAGGTCCAGGATTTACAACATTAATTCCAGCAATCTTCCAATATTGACAAAACAAGAACATACCACACTTAATCATACAAATGATGAGACAAAGATAGAGAAAGATTAGACAACATGTGAAAAGTGTTACGTAAGCCAAGGCTTACTCACACTATCATATATACTAATGTTCAATGTACAATGTGGGAGAAAAACTCTCAACCACTCTATGTGAACAGAAATAGATGGAAGAGTGTATATACAAATGTAACAAACATATTCACATGTATGGACAGAAATACGAATATGTATGAGATGTATGACCTGATAGGTTGTAGAAGAGTGAATATGAGTGACAAAAAGAGGAAGGATCAGTCTAAAACTGATAATCAACAAACCCTCATCTAACCTTAGGCTATGGAAGACCCTAAGTCAGAAACGTGTGTGAAAAGAACACATACTTAAAAAGTAGCAAAGAATGCTAACAAGTTTGCTGCCAGAAATCCTCAAACTCATATGACCATACCTTCTCGAACACCTCATCCAAATATGCATAAAGCATATACGTACTGATTCTATTGTACCTATGCAGAATAGGACTCCTCCCGATATGGATGCCACTGCCTCCATAAACTCCAAGTAGTACCTGCATGCATAAAGAGAATATGTATCTGAATTCTTAACATAAGATGCAAATCTTATGTTAACCATCATCCAATGTCTTTGAAGTAACCCGAAATCTTCATGTAGAAGACAATCTTCAAATACATCATGTGAATGGCTCATCCACACCACCAAGCTGCTAATGACCAAGTCCTCTCCATAAGCAAGAGTGTGAACATACTCTTCTCCTCCAAGAAGAACTCCATAGCCGCTCCTCAACATGCTCCAAGATAGCACCATGGCTTCCCCATGTGCTAAGAAGCACCACTTACAAGGATTAACTTGTTTTCCACTAAGATCTCCATGCTAAGATATATTTTTTCTTGTGCTTATGAAGCACATAGTAGATCCACCTCAAGGTTTGAGTCCCTTTTCCTTGATAGAAAGAAAATCGAGGTCCGCATCCAAATCGCATGAGGACAACGATGTTATTGTTGGAAATTTAGTAGGCCCATTACTAATACCATAGGTCCAAGGTTCCATAGATCAAGGATTTACAACATTAATTCCAGAAATCTTCCAATATTGACAAAACATGAACATACCACACTTAATCATACAAATGATGAGACAAAGATAGAGAAAGATTAGACAACATGTGAAAAGTGTTACGTAAGCCAAGGCTTACTCACACTATCATATATACCAATGTTCAATGTACAATGTGGGAGCAAAACAATTAACCACTCTATGTGAATAGAAATAGATGGAAGAGTGTATATACAAATGTAACAAACATATTCAGATGTATGGACAGAAATATGAATATGTATGAGATGTATGACCTTATAGGTTGTAGAAGAGTGAATATGAGTGACAAAAAGAGGAAGGATCAGTCTAAAACTGATAATCAACAAACCCTCATCTAACCTTAGGCTATGGAAGACCCTAAGTCAGATACGTGTGTGAAAAGATCACATACTTAAAAAGTAGCAAAGAATGCTAACAAGTTTGCTGCCAAAAATCCTCAAACTCATATGACCATACCTTCTCGAACACCTAATCCAAATATGCATAAAGCATATACGTACGGATTCTCTTGTACCTATGCCGAATAGGACTCCTCCCGATATGGATGCCACTGCATCCATAAACTCCAAGTAGTACCTGTGTGCATAAAGAGAATATGTACCTGAATTCTTAACATAAGATGCAAATCTTATGTTAACCACCATCCAATGTCTTTGAAGTAACCCGAAATCTTCATGTAGAAGACAATCTTCAAATACATCATGTGAATGGTTGATCCACACCACCAAGCTGCTAATGACCAAGTCCTCTCCATAAGCAAGAGTGTGAACATACTCTTCTCCTCCAAGAAGAACTCCATAGCCGCTCCTCAACATGCTCGAAGATAGCACCATGGCTTCCCCATGTGCTAAGAAGCACCACCTCTATTGGATAACAAAGCTCCAAAGCTTGTTGTTGAAACTAGGTGATGGATTATTAGACAATAAGCTAATGGCTTCTTATATATTTTTGTGTACCCTCCAAAAGCATAAAATAAAGCATTATGATCTACGTTCGCTTAATTCAAAACGTGGCCGCGAAAATCCTTCATCAAGAATCCATCACTTGTCTGTAGCTTTTGTTTTCCAAACGCATGTTTAAACAAAAACTCATCCGATGTTCAAAATCGGATCGCGTTCCACCCTGCCCTCAGAGGGATTCAAACCCTGGTGGGTGATATGGGAGGACATTGTTTTATCCACGGCGCCAAGCCCCTTTACTTGTAGAGAGTACTAGAACAATAGCTACACATGCTGGAAATTGAGAAAAAAAGTTTACCATCTACATGTTATGCTGCCTATAGATACTAAAGAAAGAGATTATTCAAATCATAAAAATCAGATTGAACATATTTAGAGAGTTTTAGAGATCACTAACTTTTCAGAAGATTTTAATTTTTTTTTAATATAATTCGGAGTGGAGAAATCTTTTGAACAATATTGATACATAACTAAGGAGACATTTCTAATACGTTCGACCTATTGTAAAAGGCTTTAAGGAGCTAAAGTGAAAAATTAAGGTACATTCAAAGGGATCCAGAATCCAAAAGTGATATTTGAATTAAGAACTCAAATAAGTGTGTGAAAAGTAATTAAGATTTTTGGTGGAGTAATCAACACCTACTCACTAGAATAATAAGAAACATATTTTAAGTACTATAGTGTAGTTATGGAGACCATGAGACATTGTTTTCCAACAATCCCCCCTTCAATGTCACGATGGTACAACCTAGACTGATCTGCAAACTTCATAATCTTCAAAATTCACTCCCGAATTGACCTTCAAATCTTTTCTTCAAAAGTCCTCTTCAAAAATGAATTTGACTTTTCTTCAAAAAACCTGAACTTGTTGAATATGAACCATAATACTTGAGAAAAAATTCAAACTAGATATGCAACAGTGTACACATCAAGCAATCACTGCTTGATAACAAATGTAGCAAATATTGACTCTGGACCTGAAAACATACACTAGGATCCACATATTTGCATTTACCTTACGAAAAAAGGTTTCTCAATGTACTTCTGCTGTGTCATGTAAATACACTAAACAAAAGCAAGAACAGAATCCTGGAACCTGTGACTGACAACTCACATTGACTTAGTGTAGTATGAACACTGCTGGTTCATCTTTGACTGTACTAAACTGAATTGAACTCAACTCAACTCATGAGTCTCATCAAAGAATCTATGATGTCATCATGTCTTCATCCTTGTTTAATGTGTAAATCCTTCATACCTCTTTCCTTCAGAATCCGGTATAAACATAAATGTGCGCACCTCTCAAACATACCTCTCTGAAATATCAAGCTTCTCTTCAATAGAACTCTAGAATCTTCTCCTGAATAGGAACTTTCTCCAGACATTGTCCTTCTTCCTTCTTCTTTCAAAGCTGGAACATAAAGAGAACTTGACAAAGGAAATATAGGAATACCTGAAATAGGAATACTTGTAGGTATGACTCTGTATTCTTTCATATATGGCTGAAAATAAGTATTCATATTTCATCACCCCCCTGGATGATTTAACACTAGTATTGAGAATTCTTCAAATATATCAGACTTTATGAAATTTGGAATGTCTTCCTTCTTTCAATAAATCTGATCTCCAGTGATCAATACCTGAATCTGAAACAAAATCTATGAACCCTTTTATTAGCATTGTGCACATGCCAATAGCTTTGCCTGTCATTCCTCAGCTTCCCAAATTATAGAAGAAGGTTAGCTGATCTATCTTAAAAACTTTGCTGAAAGCATTTTAGGATTCATAACCTTTGTGCAACATAACAAGTATCTTCTTCTATTTCTTTGTAACACAAATGTGATAGAATCTAAACCTTTGACATTCTTCTTCAAATGTTAAAGAATTTCCACAAACAAAGGATAGATATCTGACTTGTAGATACTCAAGATCTTCAAGACCTTCAAGATCATCCAAGATCAATGATCTCTCTAACAAAATACCTGTGTGAAATCTGCTCTCATCAAACCTTCATGACATAATATTTGATTTGTTACCTCAATGTCTCCAAGTGTCCATGCTTTTCACAAAGTTGTAAACTTTTCTTTAAAAAAATCCTTTCCAAGAATCTGCAACTCCTACTTGGAATATAAGTGGACAAACTTCTCACTTTGAGAACTCCAAAATCTGCAAGTTGATACTCCATCTTTTCATATTCCACCTAGGTGAAATGTGATAGTATCTGCTTGACTTTCTTTTGGCTAACTCCACTTCTCAATCAAGTGCTAGGATTTGATGGAACACCTTTTTGAATACAAGCATGTATCCAAAAATCAAGACAATCGTAGAAAGTAGATTCTCCAACTGACTAGTACATCAAAAAATTTGAATTTTTTGAAGTTTCTGAAAATATTGAATATGGGGTAACTTTTCCAAACACAAAACCTCAACCCAAGTCTTCAACATTTGCTACAAATACTCTTTTACCTTAAGAGTTAGATAAAGAAGACATATACTTCTCTGCAACTTGTCATATACCAAGTAGCTCTGTATTGACACTCCAAGAATTCTTTGAGGGAACATATAAGCTGCCTGCTCAAAAACTTCAACTTATATATAACTCATTACATATGAGTCAAAATATACAAGTTGTCTTCAAAATTTGCTGCTTTTCTTTCTTTCAATGCAATTCTTTGTCAAATCTACTAAATTATGACCAAGTATAATGCAAAACAAGAAACTGCTTCTTCTTTAGACTTTCTTCTTCACAAGATGTTCTTGTAGACTTATTTTTGGGTGTAGAGGATAAATAGGAAAAGTATATGGAAAATATAAGAGAAAAGGAAGTCTGACTTTCCCTTTGGAATTGTTGGACTTTCTTTTTTTGCATCTTTCTTCCACTTGATGATGTCAACATCTTCAAAACTTCTCTTCCATACCTTTTGTTCTCTTCATCTTGAAGTAGCAAGCACTCTTAACTTCTTCAAATGAACTTTTTCTCTTCCTCTAGTGGTAAGAGTAAAAGACAAAACAAACATGGTATATAAATGGAAGTGAACATAGAATCATGGTTTACCATCTCCTCATATCTCTGAATCAAAATTCTACTTCAAATGTGACTGATATGACTGAATTCACCAACCTTTTACCTTGAATGATGAATTGCCTTTCTAGAGTTACCTCACTAGATCAAATTTTGTACCTGGATATCCAACCAACTTACAAGACAAAGTTGTCTGAAAACAAAACTGATGCTCTCCACATTTGTCTTCTAAATGAACTTTCTTGCCATGAAAGAGATCTCTCAAAACTCTCTAGAAAAACCTCTAGATACCTGTTTTGATGTAGCTTTTAACTTTCAAATAATGAAAGTGTATAAAAGTACTCCTTGAATTCTTCAAATCTCTTCATAAGTGCTCTTCTAAGACATGACCTGCAAATGATAATCTGATAGTAAACACTGATACCTATGATTTGATGTTGATTTGATTCCTTCATCTTCTCTAAACCATTGTTTTTCCTTAAATTTGAAGTAGCCTTCTCTTCATCAAGTTTGGGTCTTCAAATAATACTTTTTGTAAATGAACATACCACACTTAATCATACAAATGATGAGACAAATATAGAGAAAGATTAGACAACATGTGAAAAGTGTTACGTAAGCCAAGGCTTACTCACACTATCATATATACCAATGTTCAATGTACAATGTGGGAGCAAAACTCTCAACCACTCTATGTGAGCAGAAATAGATGGAAGAGTGTATATACAAATGTAACAAACATCTTCATATGTATGGACAGAAATATGAATATGTATGAGATGTATGACCTGATAGGTTGTAGAAGAGTGAATATGAGTGACAAAAAGAGGAAGGATCAGTCTAAAACTGATAATCAACAAACCCTCATCTAACCTTAGGCTATGGAAGACCCTAAGTCAGATACGTGTGTGAAAAGATCACATACTTAAAAAGTAGCAAAGAATGCTAACAAGTTTGCTGCCAGAAATCCTCAAACTCATATGACCATACCTTCTCGAACACCTCATCCAAATATGCATAAAGCATATACGTACTGATTCTCTTGTACCTATGCCGAATAGGACTCCTCTCGATATGGATGCACTGCCTCTATAAACTCCAAGTAGTACCTGTGTGCATAAAGAGAATATGTACCTGAATTCTCAACATAAGATGCAAATCTTATGTTAAACACCATCCAATGTCTTTGAAGTAACCCGAAATCTTCATGCAGAAGACAATCTTCAAATACATCATGTGAATGGATGATCCACACCACCAAGTTGTTAATGACCAAGTCCTCTCCATAAGCAAGAGTCTGAGCACACTCTTCTCCTCCAAGAAGAACTCCATAGCGGCTCCTCAACATGCTCCAAGATAGCACCATGGCTTCCCCATGTGCTAAGAAGCACCACCTCTATTGAGGTAACAAAGCTCCAAAGCTTGTTGTTGAAACTAGGTGATGGATGATTAGACAATAAGCCAATGGCTTCTTATATAGTTTTTTGTACCCTCCAAAAGCATAAAATAAAACATTATGATCTACATTCGCTCAATTCAAAACGTGGCCACAAAAATCCTTCATCGAGAATCCGTCGCTCGTCTGTAGCTTTTGTTTTCCAAATGCATGTTTAAACGAAAACTCATCCCATGTTCAAAATCAGATCGCGTTTCGCAGTGCCATCAGACATATTCAAACCCTGGTGGGTGATATGAGAGGACATTGCTTTATCCACTGTGCAAAGCGCCTTTGCTTGTAGAGAGCACTAGAACAGTAGCTACACATGCTAAAAACTGAGGAAAAATTTTTACCATCTACATGTTATGCTTGACCATGAGACATTGTTTTCCAACAGTTATAGGGCCATTCCATAGAATCATTTGGCTTTGTTTGGTTTCAGGGTCCCCTTTGAAGAATCATTCGGTTTTGTTGTTTATAGAAGAGCTCAATCTCCCCATATACACGGGTGATGGAACAAGCCTGTAAGTTCCCATGTTGACGATAAACACACTTAGAGCTTGCATCCACATTACATGATCTTTGTGGAGCAAGACAACCATTGAGGTGGAAAAGAGGCCCACATAACATCCGGATAGTCCAATATAAAGGGTATGACGCAATGCATGTATCATTTTAGGACGACCAAGATGATCAAGTAAAATCATCCCAAGGACCACTTGACCCTTTTTGCTGATGTCGTGACTTTAGATAGAAGCTACCAACAGGCTCAAAAGTATTTTGTCTTTGAGCAAGCTTTGTTGAGGTTGCTATCCATGCACAGATACCACCAAAAAGATAAAAAAAAGCAACCTGACAAAGTGGTAGGAAAATGGTATCGGGTAAAATATTACATGGCTTCTATGTCCAATTTGACGGATGTGCCAAGGAAGACCGTTGATGCAGAAAGCTTACTTGGTTGAATCTATAAAGTTTGGGGACTTTTTGAGTTTCTTCTATAGTGACACACAACTATCCACATGCTTCATTTGAAGTGTTCCTAATCGAAAACATAAACACATAACCCATATGTCTCTGGGAGTGTTGAAAAAGAAGGGTCCTCTTCATCTTGGCAATGACACACACATACATGCCAACATTGTAGAATTCAAGTTCCGGATGTTAGAAGAAGATACAAAGGCCAAAGCCTTGAAGACGTGCACTCCTTTTGATCATGCACATTGCTATTGGGAGATGAATTGAAAATATAACCCGGAGCAAGATAGTTCATAATGAAAGATAGAAGGGGGATCTATCTCATGGTGAGGCCACATACGGTGGGTGTGTTCGCACAAGCCAAGGACCCACGTCTTAGCCAGACAATCAGGGATGCATCCAATTGCCAAGTCGATGTGCCTATGGAGGTATGATGAGATCCCCAAAAGGGAACCTTGCCAGGGCCATATTCACACCATGGAGCTAGATGCCATCTAGGAGATTTTCTTGCATGCATGTATAATGGAGGTGTGGAGGGTACTTCCCTCAAACCAAAATCTTGCTCAGGATGTTGAAAGTACCTACCATGAGGAGGAAGAGTAGGCCGAAGCACAAAACTCACCTCACTTTGATAAACTTTGACTCATGAAGGAGAAACTGCTCAAAGCGCATAGTCACCTCGCAATGCAATGTTTTGCCTTGTTGAGGAGGGCATGAGCCAACTGAAGCACAAGCTCACCCCACAAACTTGAAGCCTTGCCAAAGGGGCATGAGCCAGCTGAAGTGCAAACTCAGCCCTAGTTGAAGTTGGCCTTGCCTATGGAGCATGCAATGGCTGAGGCACGAGTCCAACCTACTTAGATGAAGCTTTGTCAAAGGGGCATAGACCGACCGAAGCACAAAGTCCAGCCCACGTGATGTTCCCTTGTTGTTGATGGGCATGGACTAGCGAAAACACGAGTCTTGCCTACATGTAACCTTGTACTTGGAACATGGGCAAGAGCGTGTTGAAGCATCAACTCCACTTGGAGTACATTTCTATGAGCCGATATGCATGGAGAAGAGGGCCCGTTGAAGCACGCATCCGCCTTGTGTTGTTCCTCTTGTAGATGAAGAAGCTAACCGAAGAGTGCAGTCACCTCACAAAAGATGAAGTGTGACTTTGGGAGTTCCATGAAATTCACATTTGCCACTAAAATGATAAGAGGCAAGACCTATGATGTCTCACCGAAGCGGATGTTTCCAAGCCGACTATGAAGAGACATGCCAAAGGCGTTTTCCTCCTCCAAGCATGGGTTGCTCACTTACCCGACACATACTTGCCAAAACCAGGGTCACCATTTTGCCAAGCTTCACACGTTGCCAATACGTTCCACGTTCCATCACACCATCACAAACACTCTCAAGAAGAAGGCTCTGATACCAAGTATTACAAAGTGACCAAGAGGCTTCCCAAGCCGGCCTCTTGGCAAGGTAAGCGGAAGCAAAGTGTTTTAGACAAGTTGAGCGCTTTTGACATATCAGAAACATCAAAAGAGATCTAGGATACATCCACGACGCGTATTGAGGAGCGTTAGAGGTGCCAGCTAAAAAGCCTTCCAAAACATAGCACTCATGGTGAGCAATTCGATTCACTATTTTCCACTCTTTCAACTCATAAGCCCCATCCTTGTGGAGGTGAGCCCATATCCAATATCCAAGCATAGAGAGGTTGGGGAAGCATTCCCGTTATTGGGCATCTACTTGGCCCGAGGAGCCGATGGGGAGCTAACATCAAATTCAAAAAAAATATACTCAACACATATGCTTTGTAGTGCATCGTAGCCAAGGGGCAATGAGGGACTCACCTTCACATCAAGGATATGGGGGAAGCTCAAGATCAAGCTATGGAGGAAGACTCTCGGTTTTGGCCGTCACCCCCATAGGTGCTCACTTGTGGAGCACAACATTGATATCCTCCCTATTTTGTGAGAGCATTTAAATGTTATACCTTTCTCCTTTATTAATTCAAATACGTTTTCTTTGTTTCTTAATTTATACACGCACACATACATACACACACATACACACAGAGAGACACACACACACATGTTGAAGAATCACTCACAAATTTTACATACAGACAGACATAAAGACGAAGAAAGACAAAGAGAAGCAGAAACAAAGTATTCAAAAAATCAAGCCTTAGTGAAGGGACAAATTCACGCCTGTAATATACGGTGTAGAAACTGTAAGACAATAGTTACACAATATAACACAGGAGCAATAACAGAGAAGATAACAGATATAGGAGAATCTCAACAATTTTCTACTAGCAGCAAGTACAAAGATGATGGCGTTGTCCACCCGTGCGCTCTCAAGGTAGAGCTTAAATGGTGATCTAGACAACTCTAGATAGGGAGATACAAGGTAGAGGTATGCTGGCTCCACTCAGTGTCTTAGGTAGTGCAGAAGTCATGTATATATAGGATCATGGGTGGCCTGCCATGGACGGCTATACATGGGCGGTAGAGCGTGGGCGGCCACCGCCCGCGTAATTGCCATACACGGCTTAGACTGGTTGAACCGACCTAACAAATATAAATGATTGCTGACTCCGACAGGGAATATTCCATGGAATATTCCCTTTACCGTCGCGCCGGGGGCGCTGCCCCCGGACCCCCACCAGGGGGCCCGCTGGCCCCCTGGGACCCCCCAGCCAGGGGGCCCGCTGGCCCCCTTGGACCCCCCAGCCGGGGCTGCTCACCGCTGCCCCGGACCCCACAATTGGGGACCCTGATAACTCCCTTTCCTTATAATATCTTACATGGTCCAATATGACCTTCATCCAACATTCAAGTTGGGATTCCCATCAATTGGGTAATGCATGCTTGGCTTCTCCTCATAAAGGGGGCCTTACAAAATGTGCATACAATCATGAGGGGTAGACATTGATCATATACTAACACCCCCCCTCAATGTTTACCGATGATAAATCAAGTAGGTCTCGGTCCTATGCCCATCTGTTGAAGATGCTTGTTGAGCTGCTCTCTTCCAAGTGCTTTAGTGAATATGTCAGCACAATTTGCCTCTGTTGGGCAATATTCTAGCTCCACAATTTCATCTTCAATTAGCTCACGAATGTAATGGTACTGTACTTCTATGTGCTTGGTGCGAGCATGAAATACTGGGTTCTTTGCAATAGCCATACAACTTTGATTATCACACTTGAGTACAGTTGGCATATTTGATGGAAAGCCAAGATCTGCAAGAATTCTCCTTAACCAGACTGCCTCACAAGAAGCAAAACAAGCTGCTTTGTACTCTGCTTCAGTGGAGGAGAGTGCAAGAGTTGGTTGCTTCCTACTTACCCAAGAAAATATTCCTGAACCAAGTGAGAAACAATATCCAGAAACTGATTTTCTAGAATCACAATCTCCAGCCCAATCTGAATCACAATATCCTTGGAGTGTATCACCTGTGGTATACAAAATACCAAAATCCAAGGTTCCTGCAATGTACCTTAGAATTCGCATTCCAGCATTCCAGTGACTCTCCTTAGGTTTGTTGGAAAAACTGCTTAACACTCCAACAGCATAGCAAATGTCTGGTCTAGTGTTGCACAGAAAAATAAGACTTCCAACGAGCTTCCTATAGTTCTTAGCATCTACATCAGGCATGTTATCATCCATAGATAGCTTATGATTTACCTCCATAGGTGTGCTAGTTGGTTTGCAGTCCATCATTCCAAATGCCTTGAGAATTTCTTTGGAATATTTTTGTTGTGAGATGAAAATGCCATCCTTCCTTTGCCATACTTCAATTCCCAGACAAAAATGGAGTAGACCTAAGTCTGTCATTTCAAACTCAGTTCCCAAGCTGATCCGAGTTTGATTGATGAGTTCCTGATGATCTCCTGTAATGATCAAATCATCTACATATACAATGACAACAACTAGCTTGCTATCCCTTTTCGTTACATACAAGTTAGCATCAGAAGTACTTCTTTCAAAACCCATATTTTTGAAAAAATGATCTATTCGTTGGTACCAAGCCCGTGGAGCTTGCTTAAGTCCATACAAAGCTTTCTTCAACCTGCAAACTTTATTTTCTGAATTGGGCACCTCAAAACCTGGTGGTTGAGATACATATACCTCCTCCTTGAGGTGACCATTCAAAAATGCAGATTTGACATCCATCTGGAAAATAGGCCAAGACTTTTCTGCAGCTACTGCAAGTACCGTCCGAATAGTTGTCATGCGTGCTGTTGGTGCAAAAGTTTCTTGAACATCAAATCCTTCAATCTGTGAAAAACCCTGTGCAACTAATCGTGCCTTATACTTTTCTAATGTTCCATCAGCTTTATACTTAGCTTTCCAAATCCATTTAGTACCTATTACCTTCTTCTTTGGCGGCAAGTCGACTAGATCCCATGTATCATTTTTGAGTATACTATCATACTCAGACTGCATTGCCGCTCTCCAATCTGGATCATCAATGGCTTCTTCAATGGTGGTAGGTTCCTTTATCGAACCCATGATATCTGCCATTAGAGCCATGTTAACAATGTGTTCTGAGGCTCTTCTTTGCTCCTCTATTCTCTTTGATCTTCGTAATCCATCCGATGATGATTCTGGTACATCTACATGTGGATTAAGATCATCAAAGAGCTGTTGTGCCCACTTCGGTAGTGGCTTACGCTGTGCAGCTACAACTGGTTGGCTTTTCATTGAGGAAATTTCTCCATCAGATGTTTCCTCCTCCTCAACTTTAACCTGTCTTTTGATAGGCACAAGGTGAGATATTTCTCCGCTTGATGAGATAGTAGATTTACCTTTATCTTCTACTAAGTGTGGTCGTTCATCAAACACCACATCTCGGCTGACAAAAATCTTCCTTGCCTCAGGATCCCATAACCTGTATGCTTTAGACTCTTCACTATATCCTAGGAAGACACACTTTTTGCTTTTTGAATCCAACTTTGATCTTGTTGAATCAGGAATATGTGCATAACAGAAACAACCAAAAATTCTGAAATGCAAAACTGAAGGCTTTTTACCAGAATATGCTTCTTGAGGAGTCATCCCCTTCAGTGCTTTTGTGTAGCTTCGATTGAGGATGTAGACTGCTGTATTGACTGCTTCTGCCCAGAATGAATCAGGCATGTCTTGAGCCTTCAACATACAACGAGCCATTTCAACTACTGTCCTGTTCCTGCGCTCAACAACGCCATTTTGTTGGGGTGTATGAGCTGTGGTAAGTTGCCTTTTCACACCATGCTCCTTACAGTAATTGTTGAATTCTGTTGACAAGAATTCACCTCCTCTATCTGTTCTAAATTTCTTCAATTTCCTTCCTGATTCATTTTCTACATACTTATGCCACGTTTTAAATTTTTCAAAAGCATCAGCCTTCTCTCGAATGAAATAAACCCACATCTTTCTACTATAATCGTCGACTAACAGCAAGAAGTAGAAAGATCCTCCTAAAGCAGGTGTAGACATTTTACCGCAGAGATCAGCATGTACCAACTCTAGAGGAGCTTGAGATCGATTGCTGGTCTCTCTTGGAAATGCCTTTCGTTGTTGCTTGCCCATCATACAAGCTTCACAAGGTTCCTGCAACTCTGAAAATGCAGGCATATGAGCAACCATCCCTGTTCGTTGCATCTCCTTCAAAACTGCAAATCCGAGATGCCCAAATCGTCGGTGCCATAACCTGCTTACATCTTTATCTTCTGTAGCAGTTAAAGCACTTAACTCATACAAGTTATCCCGTCGTATGCCTTTACCTACAACATTACCTGATGAATCCATGATTTCCGCACCACTCTTATTGAAGTGAACTTCGAGTCCACGATCTGTTATTGCAGAAACTGACAACAAATTTCTTTTGAGTGTAGGTACATAGAGAACATCGGATAACTTTTTCTCAACACCTGGAGAAGTGATAAAAGAGATGGTTCCAGTACCTTCAGCTGGACACTTGGAGTCATTTCCCACCACTACATTGATGGATTCCCGCAGAGGCACTAGGGAACTATACCAATCCTTTTTACTAGTCATATGGCGAGAAGCTCCACTATCTAAAATCCATGGCTCATCAACACGAGCTTGAGCAGATGAACATACCTCTTCAATAGCTACCCAAAGTTCCAGCTCTGTGTTGTTTGCAGACTCTTTGTTCTTCCATGATGATTTTACAGTCCCATTCCGTTCATCAGCTTGCTTCTTTCTACAATCCTTGATGGCATGGCCTTTCTTTTCACAATAGAAGCAACTTCCTGTGAACTTTTTCTTCTTTGGCTTCTTCTTTGATCCCTCTGAAGAGCCTTTACCTTTTGCATTTGCTGAGAATGCAGCATCAGTTGTACTTTGCCGATTCTTCAGCCGCATCTCTTCTTCTAAAAGCATGGCACAAAACTCTTCAAATGTAAGAGGAGTTGGCCTTACCTGAGTGTTAAGGGCTGTTACTAATCCATCATACTTTGCTGGAAGAACACGTACAGATCTTCGAGCCAGCTCTTCTGGTGTTATAACAACACCAACTGCAGCCAATTGATCTTGAAGATGCTTTATCCGTTTGATAAAATCTTCAGCCTTTTCAGAATCAGAATGTTTTTCATTTGCCAACTGATTTTCTAAATTCTGTATCCTAGTGTGGTTCTTGGTCTCATATTGTCGAGCCAATATGCCCCAAGCCTCATGTGCTTTAGTAGTATGTTGAACTAAAGTAAGCACAGAATCACTTACACTAGTGACAATCGCACATAATGCATCAGCATTCCGCCTCTTCCAAGCTCGTAGAAGATCTGGATCTGGCTGAATCATCAATCTTGAATTTGCTGGATCTTCAACTGGTATAGGCTCTGGATCCAATCCCATCGGTCCCATGACAGTGTCAAGTAATTCATAGGAGTCCAAAATTGCAGAAATTTTGAACTTCCAGAGTGTATAGTTGGTTCCATCCAGCTTCCCTTCAGTGAATGCAGGTGGACGAATTCGAATAGGTGCAGCATTAACATTAGCTGAAGCACCAAGACTACTGTTCGATGATGAAGCCATCATGTAATCACTCGAATAATCTACTGATATTCTAGTCTGCTAGTAGGCTAAAATAATGATACTTCTCAAGCTATTCGAACCTTACAGCTCTGATACCATGTAAGACAATAGTTACACAATATAACACAGGAGCAATAACAGAGAAGATAACAGATATAGGAGAATCTCAACAATTTTCTACTAGCAGCAAGTACAAAGATGATGGCGTTGTCCACCCGTGCGCTCTCAAGGTAGAGCTTAAATGGTGATCTAGACAACTCTAGATAGGGAGATACAAGGTAGAGGTATGCTGGCTCCACTCAGTGTCTTAGGTAGTGCAGAAGTCATGTATATATAGGATCATGGGTGGCCTGCCATGGACGGCTATACATGGGCGGTAGAGCGTGGGCGGCCACCGCCCGCGTAATTGCCATACACGGCTTAGACTGGTTGAACCGACCTAACAAATATAAATGATTGCTGACTCCGACAGGGAATATTCCATGGAATATTCCCTTTACCGTCGCGCCGGGGGCGCTGCCCCCGGACCCCCACCAGGGGGCCCGCTGGCCCCCTGGGACCCCCCAGCCAGGGGGCCCGCTGGCCCCCTTGGACCCCCCAGCCGGGGCTGCTCACCGCTGCCCCGGACCCCACAATTGGGGACCCTGATAACTCCCTTTCCTTATAATATCTTACATGGTCCAATATGACCTTCATCCAACATTCAAGTTGGGATTCCCATCAATTGGGTAATGCATGCTTGGCTTCTCCTCATAAAGGGGGCCTTACAAAATGTGCATACAATCATGAGGGGTAGACATTGATCATATACTAACAGAAACTTCCAGAAGTACGAGTTTTTGAATCTCGGATAAAAATGTATATAAGAGAGTTGAGAGTGTGCATAAAATGAGGAATTTTAGAAGTGAGATATAGAAGACGCTAGAGATGAATAATAGAGCCTGAAATGTTGGGTATTCATCTAAGAGAGATGGTAAGGAATAACTACTCAGAGTAGGAGAGTTTTCCATAGCTATGAGCAAAGTGAGGCCAAGCTATTTTTGTACACATCATCTCTAATAGAAAACACATGTTCATGTGAAAATTTGAGCGTATTCTTCGTATGTAAAGAAATCTAAGTGATTCCATGTTACTGTGAAAGTTAGTTAACAGTTACAGTTTTCTCAGTAAACATTTTCCGGTATTTGTACAAGTTAGATCTCGCAACAGTGTAAAGTTTTTCATGAGAGATAGCTCATCTTGAAGCTAATAGTCTCAACTATAAGTTGATCAAAAGATTTCTGTGAAACGGACATTTACACACAATACTAAGTCTGACCATAAAGAACTGGTGAAGGTTTTTTTCAAACTTCAGATAGAGTTCATTCAGTGAAGAAACCTCAGGTATTACTTCCTTATTTCATTTACAAATATTTGAAGTAACCACAAACAGATTTGCAGTTGATTCCGGTAAGATTCCGATAAGATTACGGTGACAGTCCGGTGAAGTTCCGATGATATTTTGGTGAGTTTTAAAACTCAGTTTTGGCACACTTAAGTGGCGGAAAGATTATCTAGCTGTAAGCAAACACAGTAGTGTAAAGTTTGAAGTAAATCAAGTCAGAATTGAAGTTTGAAGAAAAGGTGAAGTTTCCAGTAAAGTGAATTTTTAGTTTTCACTAGACACGGTTATAAAGTTTTCAGTTACAGAAAAGCTGCTAAGCTACTGATGATTATAGAGGTGTTCTAATATCGCTTTAGCTTAGTTCTAGTTGAGGCATGGCAATTTTTCCGCAGTCTTGTTAGTGAACAAGCTTTTGCCGCGACATCACATAACCTCAACAAGTGGTATCAGAGCAGAAAAGGTTCTGAAGAACAGAAAGGTCCTCAAAGAGTAAACGGAAGTGAAGATACAAGAGAATTCGAAGAACTTTCACAAGAAAGGTGAAAGCTGAGATGATCAACAACAAACGGTGTCAAGAAACGTTCCAAAGTAATTCTCAAGGGTAAAGGTTTGTAAAAGGTAAAACCTTTTAACATTACACTCACCGGAAGTAACAGAAACAAGAAGATTATGGCAGATCATATCTCTATTGAAAAATTGGACAGAGATAATTATCCCACATGGGTAATGCGAATGGAAGCCTTACTTATGAGTAAGGACTTAATGATATATATGACAGGAGAAGAAAAGAAGCCGACTTTTGAAGACGATAGTAAAGAAAGAAGAGTTAGAAGCCTTGAAGCTGTGGCAGAAGAAAGATGCAATGGCAAGAGCTTATATCTACAATACCATTATAGATCATTTATTACCGCACATTAGAGGCCTGGAGAAAGCGGAAGACATAAGGAGTGCGTGGAAGATCATTTCCAAAATACGAGGAAATCTAGGAAGGCTAGCTTATGGTCAGAGTTTGCAACATTCAAGAAAGAGCAAAGTCAAAGCATTAGTGATTATGTCACTAAGATGAAAGACTTCGTGGACAGTCTTGGATCTATTAATGAAGATATCGAAGATCACATGTTAATAGCACAAGTGCTTGCAGGACTGAGAGGAGATGAAAGGTGGAAACCTTTTGTACTCTCAACCGAACTTTCTTTAAATCATTTTGTACCAGATTTAAATCAGTTGCTTGGACTAATGTTAATGTTTGAGCAAGATTTGAAGACAGATGAAGAAAAAGGACATAGTTCGGCTATGTATGCAAAAAGTAAGAAGAAAGGTAAAGAAAAAGATGAAGAAGAGATATCTACTGAAGCAAATTTTGCAAGAGGAAGAGGTAATGCGAGAAGTAAAAGCAGAGGTAATACAAAAGGAAGAGGTAATCAGAATAACAACAAGAAGAGTTGTTGGATCTGTGGATTAAGCAATCATTTGGCTCATGATTGCTGGCATAATTCTCAAGGATCAAGTCAGAATCAGAATAACAACAGTAGAGGCAGAAGTGGAAGATATCAAAGAGGAAGACAAAGCCAAAGAGGCGGATATGGTAGAGGTGGAGCAAGAAGTTGGGGGCAGAATCAGTCTCACAACACTACCTACTACAACTATGCGAATGATACGCAGAATGATGGTCATACAACGTTGATGATGAACTCGATAAGTATGTTAGAGAATGAAGATCTCAAGGTATTCTATATTGACTCTGGTTGTTCAAATCATTTGTCAAGAAATATAGAATTGTTATCAGAACTTGAAGGAGGTATTTCAAATCATACAGTACAAACAGGTGACAACACAAAACATAACGTAAGGTCAATTGGAAAAGTAAAGTGTAAGAATGGATCTGACCTACTAACAAATGTTTTGTATGTTCCAACAATCCCGAAGAATCTGATTAGTGTGGGACAGATAGTAGAAAAAGGTTTTCAAGTTAGGTTTACAAATGAAGGAGTATTTGTTGAAGATCCAGAGAATAAATACAATCAAATTGTCCATGGTAAAAAGGAAGGTAGACTTTTTACTCTTAAAGTACAAGGAAATGTTGGTCAAGCATTAATCACACATGGTAATGAGGTATTTACAGAGTTAGACCTCTGGCATAAGAGGTTAGGACATTTCAATGAAACAGGAATCAAAACTATGGTGGAGAAACAATCTGTGAAAGGATTGCCGAATATGAAGAATCAACATATGATTCACAAATGTGAAGCTTGTCAGGTGAGAAAAGCCCACCAATTACCGTTTCAGAAGAAAGGGTATAAACATGATGGTGTGCTAGAGCTCATACATACAGATGTATGGGGACCAACAAAAGAAGGATCTATCAGTGGCTCAAGGTATTATGTTCTTTTTATTGATGATGCAACAAGATGGATAACTCTTTATGTTTTAAAAGAGAAGTCAGAAGTATTTGGAGCTTTCAGGCATTTTCATGCATATGCTGAAAGACTTACAGGACAAAAAATCAAAAGACTAAGGTTTGATGGAGGAGGAGAATATTTTTCTCGAGAGTTCAATGATTATCTGTGGAATGTAGGTATCAAAAGAGAAATAACTTGCAAGTATACACCGCAACAAAATGGAGTAGCAGAAAGAAGAAACCGAACTCTAGTTGAGTTTGCAAGAGCAATGCTAAAGGAGAAGAATTGTCCAAATTATCTTTGGGCTGAGGCTGTAAATACAGCTACATATCTGGTAAATAGATTACCATGTACAGCTTTAAATGGGATGACCCCTTATGAAGCTTGGTGGGGCAAGAAACCAACACTTGATCATTGTAAAGTGTTTGGATCAGTTGCTTATGCTTATTTACCATCACAACTGAGACATAAGCTTGAACCAAAAGCAGAAAAATACGTGTTCATCGGATATGATGAAAAACAGATGGGTTATAGGTTATGGAGTCCTCTAACCAAACAGTTTATTGTTTCCAGAGATGTGACATTTGATGAAGGAAAGAGTTGGTATACAGATAAAGAGCATAGTGTTGAAACACTTGAAGAAGAGATGAGAAGAATTGAAAAAGGTAAATCACATATGCAGGTAAATGGAGATGAAGATCATATGCAGGCAAGTACGTCCAGGATCAGACCAAGTATGAGAAATGAAGATGGACCAAGATTTGATGAAGATGTGTATTCAGATACACATGAAGAGTTTGAACCAAGAAGGTCAAACAGACTTAGGAAACAACCAACAAGGTATTCCTATGACACTTCTTATTTGACTCAGAAAAACTATGCTTACTTAGTAAAGGAAGATAAAGAAGCTCAGAATTACAGTG
>CM035424.1:41116469-41258969 GCA_020310875.1 Ceratopteris richardii
ATTCTCTGGATATCTTTTGTTGCAATCGGAAGCGATGTCAGACGTGTAGTAGCTCTGCTTAGACAAGGCGCATGGATAGAAGATGCCAAGAAAAACCGTTGTAATGAGCAGGATGCCATTCATCCTGCCGAATCAATGAAGAGAATTCGGACTCAGCGGCTGCAGAAAAGGATTGGACAATCAGAGAAAACAAGATCATCAAGAGCAACACAGGTAGGGGAATTCGATGAAAGATGGTGAGAACATTAAGCCCGGACACAGATTATTTCTCCAATCAGACACGAATGCTGTTGAACATGATAGAGCTCCAATCCTCCACACTAGAAACACAGTAACTCCAAGAGAAACGGGCTTGCAATTTCAATCTAGTTCTGTACAAGCTTGAAAAGAAGGATTTAGGAATCGATCGAAGCGAAACTCAATTCAACCACGGAGACAATCTGATAAAAGAAGGATGTGTATGAGCGAGAGTCGTCATTCAACTCGAATGCGTTGAAACTTTCTGATGAAGATCACTTAACAGCTAACACCTGTAAGACCTTGACGACTGATGACGCAGAAGAAAAAATATTGTTATTCTGTAAGAGTCCTTTTTCTTCATGAGAGCAAGACTTTGAATCATCTTTCGTCATGAGACCAAGACTTTGAATAATCTGTTAGGTCTTTCTTACACATGGCAAAATACGATCACCATCTTGTGTGACATAGCAGAAGTTGGATGGAGTTGTTCTAGTAGCGCCATCTTGTGTGACTGCACATCAGAGGTCGAAGAGCAAAGCAAAAACTCTCGTATAAATTGCATACGGTTTAGAATGAGAAAGAAGCAGAGCACTCCATGTGGGTGTTTCAGGCAAGGGTGGGGAGGAGCTTCGAGCGTACATCTAGTTTTCTTTTAGTGGGTAAAGCATAGACCTGTTCAGTTGCCATATGGATTGAGGTGTCAAATCTCCCTTATGAGGGCATCATCCTATGAGAGGCATTGGGGAACTCTTTTGCTTTCAAGTTATCAATGTCCAAGATCTTTTCCTCTCTTGGAATTTACACATTTTGATCAAACATTTGAATTAATACTCGATTGAAAATCCCTAGGGTAGTGGTGATATTCCATTCACAACTTTTGTTGTAAGCCACTCCATTGACACTTATAACGTTTGGATTTCCATTATCTTTCGTCATCCTTTTTCTTGCATTGTTGTCTCTATATATGCTCCTAATAGCATCTACCATGTTCCCAATAGCACCTACCAAAGATTGCATACCTAGAATGGCTCTTCCAAGTGAATGATGAAGTGAATTATATAGGTGATTTTAGAAATCAAAAATAGATGGTACATATTTTTGGTTTATAAAAAAGGTAATTGGAATTCTCTCAAAGGTCAACTTGGTTTCTGTTTGAGGTGCAAGATAATTGTAAAAAATAAAAAATCAATGATAGGAAAAATTTGGTGAGAATTCCCAAGCAAAAAGCTTCTCTCAAGAAACATACTACAATAATACACCCATAGAATCCCCATGGTCCTTGACACTAAGGGAACCAAATAGAGATTGTACATTTGCAACGACACTTATGTTACATCCTATTGAAGGATAAGATGATAAGTCGAAAAGTGTTCTATCAGAATTCTCCTAATTCAAAATTTTGCTGAATCGGAATTTGGTGAATCGGAGGTTGCTGAATCAGACTTTTAATCGACAGTTATAGTCAGTTAGTGTTTGGCATCGCATGAAGGTATTTATCTATTTTTGTTCTTAAAAAGGAAGGAGAATCGAAAGCGTTCCCAAGAAGAAGATGCATCAAACAAGAAGGCTCGTCTACAATAGCACGAAGGAGTTCACAGGATGATGAAAAACTTGTATTGATGGCAGAAGTCTTTGTAGGAAACAAAAAAAGTCTCTCACATAAATTCGAAAGATGTAAACTCTAAAGTTTTTGAAGACTTAATGAAGTTGTTCTTACTTACATCTGTTGTGCACAAGTATGTGAGTGAATTATCCTCTTGAGTAGATCATATGTTCTGTATTGTCTGAATGTAGAAGTTTATCAATTTGATTCTTCAGTCTATATGAATATTTATCTACATTTGCATGCTCATTTGGTGTGAGAATAGAACTGAGGACAAGTTCACTTTCTTGTGTGAGTATTTGTATAAGTTAGAAGTGATGTGTTGAACTCGATCCCCAACACATTTGGCGATCCTTTGCTAATGAAGCAAGAAATGCATGAGAGGACGAAGAGGAAGATTTGGTAAAGTTTATTATACAAGAACACAGGCAAAGGCAGCTAATGTGGAGTCATCTTCAGAATTTTAGATTGATACGAAGCACAAGAGAAATCTAATCTAGAAATTGAAGAGGAGGAAGGAGGAATAGGTGCAACAGAGGCAAGACTAGTGGGCGGTATACTAGGAGCCCTATTCCTAATAGAAGCAACTATAGGAATTAGAACACGACTCTAGTTCGACCCACTTGCAAGAACGGCCGGACAAAGAACTAGGCATACACCTCAGCCACAGCCAATGGTGCATCCACCTCCAAATCCCAAGGTTAAAGCAGCTCATTTTAGAGGAGGCTCTAAAGAAGATGATGATTGTCATTGCTCAATTCGAGATAAAGTGGACAACCAATGGATATCCAGCTATATATGGTGATGACATCAAACTCCAGCAATTTGCCACTGCATTGGAAGGAAGAGCAATGATCTGGTTTAGTCAATACGGTATTGCTCATTTTGCTACATATGATGCATTAAAAACAACATTTTTACAAAGATTTAGGAAAGAAAAAACTCCCTCTGATGTGTTGAGGAAGTTGAGAGCAATTAGACAAAGAACCATGTTAGTAGAAGACTATGCTCAGAAATTTAGAACCTTAATGGAAAGATTACAAGGTAACAAGAGACCTATCGATGAGATGTTGGCGGGTTATTTTCTAAAAGGATTAAGGAGTAGCATCAGAAATGCAGTTGCAAGTGTGGATATTGCTAATGGTTTTGATGTATTAGTGTTAGCAGCTGCAATAGTGGAAAGAAAATTTGGAAGATAAAAAAGAGAAATAATGATTCAAGTTCAGAGGCTGAATCGAATTTAGAAATGGAATCAGTGAAAGGGACAACTGATTCTAATTCTGATACTCAAGATGAAGAAGTGGTGGTGAGAAAACACAGCAAACATAAAGGTAAGCAAAGTAAAGAAGAAGCTTTGATTAGTAAGTTAAAGAAACATGGATATTCTATAATAGCTCCAAAAGAAGAAAGATTTTGTGACATTTTTGATAAAGATGGACACACAAAAAATCAGTCTTGGTATAACCCCAAGCATAGAAGGCAAAGTTCAAGGCAGGACAATAAAAATAATAATGAAGTGGCTGCCAATCAGGCTATTCCAGTTCAGGGTCGAGGTAATTTTTAGAGGCAACAGCAAGGACGGCTGCCATGGAGAGATCAGGCGAACCAGCAAGGAAATAATCAACAAGGAAATCATTAGGGTAGATCACCTAGGGTGATGCCTTGTGGATATTGTTCAGCACATGATCATTGGATAGGGCCTAATTGTCCTTTGCTCTGCTGAGGCCAATGCTATAGTGATAGAATTATCAAATCAAGAGTTTCATAATGATGTAGGTGCCAGTACATCAAGAATCTTAGATCTGAATCATGAAAATTAGTGGAATTGTGATTACAAGAAATGTGGAAAGGCTAAAGAAGCGGATGTATTGGCAGTTACAAGGTCTAAAAATAAAGGTCCCATTGATTGGCAGGAACAAAGACATATAAGAGACCAAGTTCAGAAACGGATCCAGTAGGATCAACAAAAACCGGTTCATCTCAAGAAGAGAATGATGTAGGCTTTGTACAAAAAATGAAGAAGGAGGATAACACTAAGTCCAAGCAAGATCTAGACAATGATTGGTTTGAGGTAATCATTAACTCTCCTTTACAATTGTCCTTAGATCAGTTATTATCTTTGGTACCAGCTTTTAGAGAGAAGTTATTGAAGAAGCTTGTTGGACAACAGTTAGAGCCAGCAGCTAGGCAGGTACCCTCAACGTCAGCTAATAATATTGACCTAGCTAATGTAGATTTTGTTGTGCAAGTAATTCAGGTACAGTATAATCAAAGGCGATTTGATGAAGTGTTGCTTGATGGTGGCTCAGGAATGATATATTACCTGAGCATGTTTTTAAAGAAATGGGAAAAGGGGCTTTGGCTCCAGTGACTTTTCAAGTAAAAATGGCGGATCAAACTAGAGTTCAGCCACTGGGCATTCTAAAGCAGCAATAAATTATAATTTCAGGGATTTCATTCATGGTAAACTTTGTGGTGATTAGGATGTCTGAGTCTACATATCTGTATGAAATGTTATTAGGAAGACCTTGCTTCAAGTTGGCTAAGGTTAAGCAGGACACGGGATTGAATGTGTGATGATTACAAAAGGTAAAAAGCAGGTGATAGTTCCCATGAAAGGTAGAAGAAACGTGTCGGTACAAGAGAAATCATTGATGGCTTAGACTATTAGTTTGGCGGATGAGATAGAAGATGATGAGGAGGAAGAATTCTTCAAAGCAAACCCAATTGTTGTACCAGTTTTAGAAGTAGATGTGGAAGGTGTGCTAGTAAAGGATGATGAAGTAGTGAAGAAGTCAAGTGAGCTAGTTCCAGGAGAGGCATTGGAAGGTGCACAAGTGCAATGGATGTTTGAACAAAGTCTAGAAATTCCTATGCAGCAGAAACTAGAACAGCAAGAGAAAGAGGTAATTAATTTGCTTGAAAAAAATTATGATAAAAAATGTGCAAGTTCTGGTAGGGTAAAAGAGGATGAAATTCAAGAAATTAATTTGGGGATGGATATTGAACCAAAGATGGTGAGAGTAAGCAAAGAACTCGAGGGTCAGTTCATGGAAGACCTGATTTGCTTATTAAAGGAGTATGTGGATGTTTTTTATTGGGATTACTCACAAGTGAAAGGAATAGACCCTGATTTACATCAGCATAGGATAAATTTAAAGAAAGATGCAGTTCCAGTTGTGCAACAAAGGTATTGGATGAATCCTAATTTTGCTAAGTGGGTTAAGGAAGAAATTGATAAACTGTTGGCAGTTGGATATATTAAACCACTCAATCATGTCACATGGTTGTCTCCTATTATAGTGGTCCCTAAAAAGAATGGGAAGTTGAGAATTTGTGTTGATTATAGAAAGTTAAATGCAGCAACAATTACATATCCCTTCCTTATGTTGTTTTGTGATGCCATATTGGATGCAGTCGTTGGACATGAGATGTATAGTTTTTTGGATGGATTTTCAGGATACAACCAAATTCGTGTTGCTGAGGTGGATCAGCACAAAACTGCACTCATTACAGAATTTTGGGCTTATGTATTTATAGTCATGAGTTTTGGATTGAGGAATGGACCTCCTCCGTTCAGTTATGTGGCACATAAAGTGTTTGAACCTTATTTGCAGGATTTCATGCAAGTTTTTCTGGATGATTTTTTAGTGTTTGGAAAAAAGTTACAACATTTGCTACGTCTGAAATCTTGTTTTGACAGATGAAGGAAGTTTAGGATGGTGCTCAATCCATTTAAGAGTGTCATTGCAATAAAAAGTGGCATTTTATTGGGATATTTCATTTCCCAAAAAGGAATGGCTATTGATGTGAAAAAGATTGAAGCAGTTAAGACAGCCAAAGTGCCCACAAATGTCAAGGAAGTAATGAGGTTTGTTGGTCAGATTAAGTGGCATGCTAGGTATTTAAGGTATTTGGCCAGTATTTCTTTACCACTCCCACATTTGACCAAAAAGGATGTTCCATTTGTATGGGTTGAAGCTCAAGAAAAAGCATTTCAGTTATTCAAGAAGATGGTTTCAGTGGCACCAATTTTGCAGCCACCTGAGTGGTCATTGCCATTCCATATATTTGTTGATGCATCAGATGTGGCTATTGGAGCAGTTTTGATGCAACAGAAGGAAAAAGGATGGTATAGACCAGTATATTATGCTAGTAGGGTGTTGTGTGCAGCTAAAAGAAACTATCATGTGACTGAAAGAGAAGATTTAGCAATGGTGTATGCCCTTAACAAGTTTAGACATTATTTATTGGCTAATAAAGTTATTTTTCATGTTGATCATCAGGCTTTGGTGTATTTGATCAAGAAGCCTTTATTGACAGGAAGATTGGCTAGGTGGATGCTTCTATTGCAAGAATTTGATTTTGTTATTATTCATACTCCAGGGAAAGAGCATGCAATGGCAAATTACTTTAGTAGATTGGAATCAAGTGAACCACCTACAGTTGTAAATGATGAATTTTTGGATGCGAAGCTGTTTAATGCACAAATTGTTGAAGCGGATTCTTGGTATGATCAATTATTAATGTTTCTAACTAATGGAGCATTACCTCAACATTTTACACATGATCAAAGAAAGAAGTTTGCTCTTAAAAGTAGGCCATATTTGGTTATAGCTGGTGCATTGTATAAGAAATGGGTGGATCAAGTCATTCGAAGGTGTGTACCAGATTTCGAACAACTAGCTGTGGTACAAGAACCACACTCAGGTCCAGCAGGAGGTCACTTGTCTGGTGATATTACAGGGAAGAACGTTTTACAAGCAGGATTATGGTGGCCTACGGTACTAAAGGATGCTCACGAATTCGCTAAAAGATGTGTGATTTGTCAAAAAATAGGCCAACCAAATAATTAAGATCGGATGTTTGATCATCTTGTTTTACCTTTGGATCCATTTCAAAAGTGTGGTATGGATTTTGTTGGACCCATTAAGCCCAGTACTCAGCGTGGTAATAGATATATTTTACTAGCTACAGATAATTGTAGGAAGTGGATTGAAGCAGTAGCATTGAAGGATCACAAGGCAGAAAGTTTGGCAAAGTTCCTCTACCACAATATTATGACCAGGTTTGGTTGTCCTGTAGAGTTGGTAAGTGACAGAGGTGCTCACTTTCTCAATGAAGTGATTTCAGAATTAACACAAACTCATTTGGTTATGCATAAAACATCTATAGCATATCACCCACAAACAAATGGTCAAGCAGAAAGTACCAACAAAATTTTAATAAGTATTCTTAAAAAGTTAGTGCATGGTAATCAGAAAAATTGGGATTTGTTACTTGATTCAACATTATGGTCATTCTGAACAGCGTTCAAAGTGACAACAGGTATGACACCATTCCGATTGGTGTATGGATTGGAATTTGTAGGAGTTTGTGGTCCCAAGTTTGAGAGTAATAGCTGAAAATATGTCTCCTGAAGTTTCAGTTAAGCATAGCAGTAAGTATCTTCTTCAGTTGGAGGAGGATCGTTTGGTTAGTGCATACATTATAGAAGTAATTCAGAGAAGGAGACAAGCTTGAGTGAATATGAAAATGAAATTCAAGTTATTTAAAGAAGGAGATTGGGTGATGGTGTACAATTCCAAGTTAGGGCCTCATCTAGGAAAACTTACATTGAGATATAAAGGTCCATATCAGATTGTGCAAGATTTAGGTCAAGGAACTTTTCTATTAGCGGATGTGTTTGGCACAAGAATGGAAAAATTGATTAATGTATTTTCTTTGAAGAAATTCCAAGGGAAACCACCCCATATGGACTGGTTGTCATCTGATTTAGTCCAAGTGATGTTTAATTCTGAAAATCGGATTAGTACCCTTATTGATGACAAAAGTGAGAAGGCATATTTATCTACATGGTCTTCGGTGGTGGCATGCTTTATTGATAATTGTTGGTCCAAGATTACATTAAGTTATTTTTTGAGGATGTAATGGTATTCATATGTTAATTTAAAGTCAATAAATGTAGTATTCAATTTTTGCAGAGAGTACAAGTGCAAGAGTTGCAAAGTGGATGGTAGAGCAGGTTAGACCAACACGAACACATTATATTGGAGGGGAAGAAGATGCAGATGGAAGATAAGGAGTGGAAAAATCACGTTCAGCTAAAGGTACAATAGAGAGAAATAGTTTCTGAAATGATATTGGAGCAAGAGGAAGTGTATAGGCAAGTAGTGCAAGTTTATGAAGATATTACAGTGGCACAAATAGTTAAGAAGCAAAATTTGCATAGGAATTTTAATATCATGGAAGTCAATTCAAGGATTTTGTCTTCACAGAATTTTGTTCCAAAATTAATACATTCAAGCACGCAGTTGGATATTCTTTTAGGGCATGGTTGTAGAATAACTTATTTTTCCATGATCCGATTAGTAATGGAATGTCTCCTCAAGTGTCACTCCATACCTTGGAAGAAATATGCTTGTACTCTTATCATCACTTTAAAGGTTGGGGTGGCTTAGCAGAAAAGGCTTTCAAAATGATTAACTTAGTCACATTTAATTGGGTACCAATTGAAGAATTGTGTTATCTCAGAGTGTTATTGGTCGGATGTCCAAAAGTCAGAGTTTGTTCAATCCATTTTTCATGGCTCGGAGTTGGTCAGTTCAGTGTTAAGCAAATCAGACTTTGCTGGGTTGGAGTTTCCTTTGTTAGAGTATGATGGATCAGAAAGTGTCCATTAAGCAAAAGATGGTCATAGTATTATTTTATTACTCTTGTTTTGCACACGAAAGTGTATGAGCCCAAACACACGAGTAAGCGATTTTTAAATTAGGTCATCATATCGTGGGAAGATGTGAAATCATTGGGTTCAAAATTCACTTATGGTCAAGCATCATCAACACTCACTATTTCATGCGAGATCGGTGGTATCGTATAGATAATTGAGAGAAGATTTGAAATTTGGCACCTGCGTTTGGCTTTTGTCGAATATTACTTCATGCCGCGAAAGAAGATCGCCACTATAACTTCCATTGTTCCAACTAGCATAACAGCTAAAATGAGAGGCATTGGTAAACACAGGGAGGTGGCAGCTCGCAAAGATGAAACCACGTTTGAGGAAAGTGATAGTTTACTACAGGAGAAGGAGGAGGAAATTTCAACGCCACCATCAGCAAGCAAATTTGTACAAATGTTGATGGATCCTTTCATAGATTTTAAAATGGAGATCGATGTCCATTCCCCTCTCAATATGGTTGCAGTGGGTGTCTCTATTTGAATTTGCATCCCGTCCCCAATCAAATTGGCACTGTAATTACTATGCAAAGAGCCAACGAGAGATCATTAAGAAGACCAAAAGTCAGCTCTCGATGCAGGTAAAATTTTCACCATAGTTGGTCACTAAGGTGTTTAAGTTGCCTTTCTATAAGGATGTTATAGTTCCTAAGTGTTCAAAGGAGACATTAAAAAAGGATTTTGGACCACGAGAGGGTGGTCGGCAATATTACATGATAAATAATGTGACATACGCAAGGCGCGAGCAATTAAAGTGGTACTTAGAACATTTTTGTTTTATTGTTAAGTATGATTATATGTCAAAGGAGAATTTTGCTCCTTTCGCATATGCAGAAGTAAATGGGAGTTGGGCACATTGGGTATATGAGCACATGCATAGTGAGATGTTTGTAGGAGATAGACACAAAACCTTAGTCAATAGCAGAATGGCCACCTATTTGGCTGCTCTATTTTAGTTTGTGCAACAGGTGGATAAATAGGAACAAGTATGGCCAAAGGAGACTACAGGTCAATTGGATGCATCTGCGGCTAAAAAACAAGTACAAGTGTAAAAAAGTACAAGTGTTTGCCAAGGAGATAAAGAAACCCGAAGATGTATATAGTGATCTATATAAGGCTGGCTACAATATGGAGGAGTTAGCATCTATGGCCCAAAATTTAAACGGTGAATCATCTAAGGGAGTAATGTTTCATGACTCATTAGTACATATCTCGAACAGTGAGGAGCAGCCCACGGTGTTTGGGAGGACGTTTAAACTCTCAAGGTCATAGAAAAAGCAATTCATGTCATCTTGAAAGATGCTATTTGTCCTTATGATCCAGACTCTCCTCCACTGCTTCCACCACCACCACGACATAAGAATACTGAAGATAAGAAGAAAGAACCTCTTGTTCCCTCTCCATTGAAGCATGTCCAGAAGAAGCAAAGAAGTGAGAGCTCCAAAAACAAGAAAAATAAGCAGAAAGATGAAGGCTCCAAAAATGTATAGAGTTTTGTATCTATCTTGATACTTATCCCATAACTTCCAACATATGTTGAAAAATATTTATATGCTCTTTGTTCTACATACTATTTTGTACACAAAATAATCTTCAAAGCATTGAATATAATAGTAAATGATGTCATTCTATCTTTATCTGGAAGATATTTATTGTAAATCATGTTTGTACAAAGAAATGGTTTCAACTTATTAGTATTGGTACTAGTTTTTCTTAAATGTGGTCTACCTTTTTTTCATGACATAAACTAAGATAATAAGTTGTTTATCATTTATTTCTTAAAGGTTATGCTATAACATGATTTGATGATATGGAATTGAAAAATTGGGTTTGTGAAGGAAAATGGAGAAGATTGGAGAACGCAACCAATTCAAGCGATTAGGGCAGTCCGAAATCCTTCGTTGCCCCTAGTCGCTTGAATCATTCGTATCCTCCATCTTCTCCATATTGTAATCCTTAATGCTTTTAACTATTCACCCACACAAAAGGCATGATCGATTCAAGCGAGGAGAGCAGTCCGGGAACTTCAATTGGCCCTTATCATGTGAATTGATCTCACAACACCCATTAACATAGAAAAAGAAAGATGACCATTTCAATCGATAGGTGCCTTTAGAGAACCTTCATTCCCTCTTATTGCTTGAATCGGTCTTGTCCTCCAAGCTTCCCCCCTTTGTTATATTCCTACCTTATTGCTCTATCTTACTTAGAAGTAACATGGGGAAGTTCATATCCTTACCTTTACCATTAGAATTTGTTTGGAGAAGTAACATGGAGATCTTCTTGTCATTATCTTGAGCAATAGAAACCTTGTACAAAAAAAGTGTTTGCACAATAGAAATTTTAAAAAAGTGATGATATAAACCAAAACAATGCCAATATCAATATCATGATTTACATAAAAAAGAGATGTAACTTTGCACAATAGTTGCTTTGAGACAATGATAAAAGTTTTTGCTCAAAGGAAATATCCTTTAACTTATAAAAGTCTTTGCACAATATTTTAAAAGAGTGATGACATAAACCAAAACAATGCCAATATGAATATGGTGAGTTTAATAAAAAAGAGATGTATTCACTAGAAGAAAAGGGAAAGATTGATTACATTCTTAAGGCTTGGAACTTGATCACCTTGGGTGGCAGACAAGTTATGCAAGATAGTGTTTTCTCTGATCTAATGTCTATCATTACACCATCAATTGAGAATCTGAATTGTGGTGAAACCTCATCAAGGAATTCTAGGAGCTCCCTTACATTTTTGAGTTTCCAATTTGTAGTGACAATTATTTTCCTAGGTTGAAATTCTGGATGAATCAATAATTCTAACTCAAATTCTGGACAGCTCTCCTCTGAATCCAAGGATATCTAGAGTCCAAGCTTTTATTTCCACCTTCTGTAATCATATCCTAAAACAAGTGATTGTCGAGATATCTAATATGAAATTGAAAGAGAATTTGGGCTAACTTTACATAAAATAATGTCTTCTAGCTTTTGATCTTCTTTGATATCCATTCCCTACCTAAAACATCATCAATCTCTGAAACTGGAACTCTCCTATTCAACCACATTGTTTTTGTATATGTAATAACATGTTTTTTAAACATGCTACAAAAACGTGAAGAGGAAGAAAACATTGAATAGAAATTCGGCTTGCTAACATTGCTCTTTAGACATCATCTTTCATTTTTCATAAAAAACATGAAATTCTTGAATGATCACGAGCATCCCAATCTAATGAAGAAATGCAAGGAGCAGGCACATATACAAGATTTCCATAAGCACTCCTCCCTGATGGCACCTGATAATCTGCAAAGTAGACAAATAATTGAATGATATTGAAAACTTGAACAGATGTGTTTGCATACAGAAGCTCTACATAATCCTTATGAAGGACTTTGAATGTTCCTGTTAAACATTGAAGAAGTTGCCAATCCAGAATATTACAAGGAAAATTATCTGCAATACAAAAACATATATGATTTGCTAAGCTTGGTGTTGATAATTCCAAGAGATGTGGTTATGGGGCTATCCCTCTTTTTGAAGATAGTGTCCACAACCCTGATGCACACAGCACTCTCTGTTCCTGGCTTCCATTTTTTATGCAGTCAAGGTTGACCATTGTATGCTGTTGGAAAGCATGATGTATCAAATGATGCAATGTTTGATCTTCATGGGTTGATTGCCCATAAGATTATGTCCTGAATCATATATTTCACAGCAATCCATTTGCTTTGCATGAATAATTTTCAGGTTTTTCAGGTCTTCCAAAGTACTAATCCCAAGGATGAAGGCACAAATTAGTTCTTGTATGCATTTCATTCAGTTCTTTTTTACTGTGCTGAGTGCCTCTTAGGGGGGATTGTCGCTCAGAAGTTAAAGACTCTACACCACCTTGGAGGCTTAAAAGTTTCAAAGTTTCGAAGATTTGAAGACTCAGCTTGGACGAATTCAACCATGTCCTCGGAACAGTTAACTATCTCTGTTCCTCTCATCTTAGCTTTGTCAGGGACGACAAAGCCTAGGAGGGGGAGGGTGTTGCAGATCTATGATGTGGAAAGAAGACTTGAAGACCTTTGAAGGACTCAATTTTTCCATAAGTTCCTTCATAAGAACTCTCTCTTACTTCCTTTTGTGAGAAAACCCATAAAAACACTACCTTACCCTTCTTTTTTGAAAAAGGCTTCTTTTAGAGTTGTTGGCTTATTTTAGAAATAAGAGCTCTCCTTTGGAAATGTACTCAGCTCTCTCTCTTGAAAGATTCTCTTCTTGATTTTCCCACCTACCTTTTATTTTTAGGATACCTCAAATTAATGAAGCCTTTGGCCACTTGTATTCAACGGATTCCTCCTCCCTTCTTATATAAGGAGCTCATTTTGTAAAAGGAGGGTCTCTTGGCCATGGCCTTGGGCCCTATGAAGAATAGAGAAGGTTTCATTTGCTATTATCCTTTTTCCTTGTGTGCAAGGCGATGATCTATGTGTGTGGACTTGCATTTGGAGTTGGCTTGTGTGTGAGCATTGCTCTCTCTTGCTCCTTTTTGACGTTGGCCATGGTGCCATTGTTCATGGGCATGGGTGTGGATGCGTTGCTTGCACTTCTTGCAACTTCACTTGGAGAAGCTTCTCACTTCCATGTGAGGCGGTTAGGGTCTGATGTTCCCTTTTTCTCAACATTTTGGTGCCATTGTCGGGGATGTCGGCCTTTAGCCGTTGGTTTTTCCAAGTTTGCATGTCCATATTTCGTGAGATGCACCTTGACACTTGTAAGAGGATGAATACGTGTGGCCTTCGGTTGGTCAAGGGTACCTCTCGTTTGTTAATATTTAATTAGATTAGTTCTCTATTTTTGTTTGTTGCACAAAAACGCCCCCTTAACCCCTTGTCTCTCACTCTCTTACACATACACACATTTCCACACATTCACTTGGCATCACTCTCCACCACTCCCACCTCTCTTTCAAGTGATTGCCTAGGGTAGGGGGATGGGTAGTCTTCTGTCTTGTCCCTCCCTCTTTTCTATTTCAAGAAAAAAAAATGGAAAAGTGTTTGATTTTTTCGCAAAACATATTCCACTCAAAAGCATTTGTGAACATTTATCACGCATATTTCAAGGGATGGAGATAAGCGTTTCTTTAATTTATCTCTAGGCATGTGTCAGTTACTCGCTAGATGTGGACGTGGGGGATTAATTCAGCCTGCGTATCTCACCCTTGAATTCTGATGCATGTTGTGGTTGGCATGTTGTGGTTGGTCAAGGGCCAGTACATCCTTACGACCCTCTCTCTCAAATCTGACGCAAGTTTAGTAGCCCATTTGATGCATTTAATTCACGCATGTGAGGAGTGGTGGCCTGTTGGTTCACTTATCGCCTGATTGACACGTCTCTCGTGTAGCTCATGTCGACCTCTTTAGCTCCATCTTCTTCCCTTTCTATTCCCTTTTCGGGTAGAGCTTCCTCTGAGCTACCCTTACGACTGTCTACTTGATGCTCTGTTGCATCTCTTCCTCCATGGTGGAGACCATGCTCTGTGCAATGTATTCGACTCAAGTTGCGCTTCTTCCATAGTGGAGCTACCCTTGCAGCTGTCTAGTTGATGCTTTGTTGCAGCTCTATGAACGGGTCCAGCTATGCTTCCCCATGGTGGAGACCATGCTCTATACAACGGATTCAAGCCAAGTCACACTATTAAGGACAAGTGCTTTCACTCCTATTTCCAACAGGCTGTGCTTCCTTTGTGACTTGAACAATTTGGCTCCCCACTCTTCTTGCTTTCGGTTGTCTTGCTTAGCGGATCTCTGCATTGTGTGGGCTTATTACGTGTTAGCTTCCCTGCTTGGAGTGGCTACTACTTGGGTTCCTCATGTGTACTCATCTGCCAGCCTACCTCATTATGAAGCAAGTGTTGTGGCACGACCGTTACTCTAGTTACAGTCATTCGGTGCCTTTGCAACAATATCTTGCTACTACTATGTGGCAACGTTGTTTTCCAAATTCGAGAAGGTTTGGGTGGTGAAGAATCACACTCCCCCATGACTTGGGGCCAAACTTGATTTCCACAACCTTTGTTTTTCGCATCATGGCTCGCCCACCTTTTGCCTGCAGTGCCTTATTACTGCTTTGTTGTTATATGCTTTACGGTTATGCCTCCATGATTTTGATCACTCCAGATGTATCAACCTATACATGCAGTTTGCATTCCACTTTGGTGGTACCGCTAGGCAGATCCATTGGGCATCTTGGAGGCACCTCAACTTTCTCGATAGTACACTTGAGAATGCGATTCTTCTACTTGCGTCACATCAAGTTGTTTGCAGGTTTTATGCAATGCAAGTAGGAATGTACAGTTTTCCAACACGTGTATACTTGATACCTTCATTCCAAAGGGGTCCGAGTCCTCAAAGTTCACAGGCTCTGTATATCAAGCACAAAACTTTCACTAAATATCTACTTCCTTGCCTCCAAATTAATCGTGATAGTCTCATTACTTTCTGCATATGCTTGAGTGTCAGGTACATGTTTTTGCCACTAGGTTGTCTTTATTTTCTTCGAAAGGCTAAAGTTTTGCAGATATGAACCCCAAATGCTCCTCAATGGAGCAGCTTGTATATCGCTTGGCACTTGGAGTATGTAGCTCACTATTACACATGCATTTGATGTGGTTTGACTGAACATAACAACATTGCACGTGATGTCTGTCTTGCTGTTGCTTACATGAAACATATGTGAAATCAAAACTTGGTATCTCATATACATTATAGGCGCTATGTAGTTGAGCTAATTAATGGCATAGTGGAGCATTATTTTGTCCTCTCTATTGTACCTACTTCTCTCCAGGCAAAGCTATGCTTTCATGGTCAACTTACCTTTGGTTGAAAACTGCGATGAAGCATCATGATTTGACTTTCAGCTTGACGATGTGTCTGACCTTGGATTGCTGATGAGAGCTCTCTTGGTATCAAACGTATGGCTACAGTTGGTGGTTGGATAGGGCCTCTCGATTTTTTACGACTGCTGATTCATGTGTCTTATACTCCGATGGCCATGACTCATAGGAATAACATTTTTTTTTCGTATGCCTTTGAATGTCATATCAGATATAATAATGCTTCTCTTTCTTGTATTTAACAATACTTACATTACCACGTCTTTTAACTTGGTGATGCACATATGTAACTTCGTGAGATGTTCTCCCTCTTTTCTGCCTCAAAGAATACATGTGCATGTTTGAAAGGTTTGTGTTTGCCTCGGTGCTTGTAGAGGGTCGAACAATTCGGTGCTCTCCTATCTCATGTCCCGATTGCCCTGGCTGTCGGGGTGTAGCAGGTGCTCAAAGCTCCCTCTTGTTCCATGATGTCTGCTCCCTTCATGTCTGATTTTGTTGTTAAAGAGGTGGGTGCTTCATCTCCTCTATGAATGATAAGTTTGAATTCCTTGAAGCTGCACGAAAATATGACTTAGGGCTAATGAGGTGTGACAAAATGCCATTGTATGTGTGACTTAAAACTCTCAAAGTTGAAGCTCAAAAGGACTCCGGCTTGCCCTTTGGTTTTTATGTATTGACGGTCAACCTTATACCCCTACCATCGGTTGCCGACTGATCTAATTCTGAGGAAATTGCATATATGAGCACCAAAAACAATAGGGCATGTGGCTGGAAGGACAAAGTGGAGTTGAAGAAACTCCAAAGATTTTCAAGAGGGACATTGCCTACAATTTGTCGGGTTCTGATTGTTGACGCTCTCATTTTGGAATGTTGCCTACAGTTTGGGTTGCAACTATTGGTGCTCTCACTGGTTGTAATGAATCTGCTTCCCTATCTACTATTGCTGAACTTGGCTGCTTCGATATGAACTAATTGTAGGCTTCAAGATGCTAGTCTCTTACGACATCAATTGTCAGGGCATGCTCCTTCATGATTCTCAATGGCTATGTATGCCAATGGTATTTCTTGAAATTGCATGTAGGCATACCATTGGGTGGGTTGTGGAGATTCTTGTGACTACCCTACCTGGAGATTTTGACCTCTTTTGAGTCATCATGGGGGTGTATTAGCCTGTGTAAGGGTCCACACTTGTGTGCACTAGTCCTTTGATGATATGTGAATCCACTAGCCTATTTTGATCACTCCCATCAGAATAATAGACACAGAATTTGGCATGCTTGTCTAAGCCATGATGATCAAATTTATGTGGCAGGTTGAGCTATTGTATGATGTATGGGACATGGTTCATGCCTTTTTGCAGATATGTTGATGCAGGGATTTCTCTCCTTAATGTTGTGTATGCTACTATCAACTTGATTTGGATTGACACTTTGAGCCTATGATCGACATTCTAAGTTGTTTATGGGACTCGGATTGCATGGAGAAATTAATTAATTACAGGTTTTAGATGCTACTACTTCTGGTGCCTTGCTGAGGTGTTTGCCTTATCGGTTCCTCATGATTTGCTAAGCTTGGTGTTGATAATTCCAAGAGATGTGGTTGTGGGGCTATCCCTCTTTTTGAAGATAGTGTCCACACCCCTGATGCACACAGCACTCTCTATTCCTGGCTTCCATTTTTTATGCAGTCAAGGTTGACCATTGTATGCTGTTGGAAAGCATGATGTATCAGATGATGCAATGTTTGATCTTCATGGGTTGATTGCCCATAAGATTATGTCCTGAATCATATATTTCACAGCAATCCATTTGCTTTGCATGAATAATTTTTAGGTTTTTTAGGTCTTCCAAAGTACTAATCCAGAGGATGAAGGCACAAATTAGTTCCTGTATGCATTTCATTCAGTTCTTTTTTACTGTGTTGAGTGCCTCTTAGGGGGGATTGTCGCTCAGAAGTTAAAGACTCTACACCACCTTGGAGGTTTAAAAGTTTCAAAGTTTCGAAGATTTGAAGACTCAGCTTGCACGAGTTCAACCATGTACTCGGAACAGTTAACTATGTATGTTCCTCTCATCTTAGCTTTGTCAGGGACGACAAAGCCTAGGAGGGGGAGGGTGTTGCAGATCTATGATGCGGCAAGAAAACTTGAAGACCTTTGAAGGACTCAATTTTTCCATAAGTTCCTTCATAAGAACTCTCTCTTACTTCCTTTTGTGAGAAAACCCATAAAAACACTACCTTACCCTTCTTTTTTGAAAAAGGCTTCTTTTAGAGTTGTTGGCTTATTTTAGAAATAAGAGCTCTCCTTTGGAAACGTACGCAGCTCTCTCTCTCTCTTGAAAGATTCTCTTCTTGATTTTCCCACCTACCTTTTATTTTTAGGATACCTCAAATTAATGAAGCCTTTGGCCACTTATATAAGGAGCTCATTTTGTAAAAGGAGGGTCTCTTGGCCATGGCCTTGGGCCCTATGAAGAGTCGATGAGGTTTCATTTACTATTCTCATTTTTCCTTGTGTGCAAGGCGATGATCTATGTGTGTGGACTTGCATTTGGAGTTAGCTTGTGTGTGAGCATTGCTCTCTCTTGCTCCTTTTTGACGTTAGCCATGAGGCGGTTAGGGTCTGTTGTTCCCTTTTTCTCAACAGTAGGTGTTTACAAAGATTCCAAGTCAATTTGACTTTTACAAAGAAGTAAAGTTGTAAATAACTACTAGCAATAGTTCCTATGCTTTTACATATGTGCATGGACTTCTAGATATCCACCAAGACAAATGTGTAGGCTTGTGAATTACACCAACACATGTGTAACTTGATGTACAGCAATAGTCAGAGTTCTATTCCTGATGTATACAGCAGTATGTAGAGCTTCTGCCCAATAACAATGAGGCATATTCTTCTCAGTCATGAAGGCTCTTGCTATTTCTACAATATGCCTATTTTTGCGTTCAGCAACGCCATTCTGTTGTGGTGTCTATAGTTGCATATAAACTGATGCTGAATTTCATGATTTTTTAGAAAATTGCTGAACTCATTTGACATGTATTCACCTCCTCCATCAGATCTTCATGTCTGAATATATTTCCCTGTCTGCTTTTCCACCATAACTTTAAAAGATGAAAGTGAGTGAACACATCACTCTTCTCTTTCATGAAATACACCCATAATTTTTGTGTAGGATCTCATGCTAAATAATCATCTGCAATTCCCATTGTACTGTAAGTGAAGTTTAACAATGCTCTTTTATCAATTTCATTTGTTTTTGTATTACAAGGGGAACCCGTAAGGCAGACACCTCAACAAGGCACCAGAAGTAGTAGCATCTAAAACCTGTAATTGATTAATTTCTCCATGCAATCCAGGTCCCATAAACAACCTAGAATGTCGATCATAGGCTCAAAGTGTCAATCCAAATCAAGTTGACAGTAGCATACACAACATTAAGGAGAGCAATCCCTGCATCAACATATCTGCAAAAAGGCATGAACCATGTCCCATACATCATACAATAGCTCAACCTGCCGCATAAATTTGATCATCATGGCTTAGACAAGCATACCGAATTCTGCATCTATTATTCTGATGGGAGTGATCAAAACAGGCTAGTGGATTCACATATCGTCAAAGGACCAGTGCACACAAGTGTGGACCCTTACACAGGCTAATACACCCCCATGATGACTCAAAAGAGGTCAAAATCTCCAGGTAGGGTAGTCACAAGAATCTCCACAACCCACCCAATGGTATGCCTACATGCAATTTCAAGAAATACCATTGGCATACATAGCCATTGAGAATCATGAAGGAGCATGCCCCGACAATTGATGTCGTAAGAGACTATCATCTTGAAGCCTACAATTAGTTCATATCCAAGCAGCCAAGTTCAACAATAGTAGATAGGGAAGCAGATTCATTACAACTAGTGAGAGCACCAATAGTTGCAACCCAAACTGTAGGAACCATTCCAAAATCAGAGCGTCAACAATCACAACCCGACAAACTGTAGGTAATGTCCCTCTTGAAAATCTCTGGAGTTTTTTCAACTCCACTTTTTCCTTCCAGCTACATGCCCTATTGTTGTTGGTGCTCATATATGCAATTTGCTTAGAATTAGATCAGTCGACAACCGATGGTAGGGGTATAAGGTTGACCGTCAATACATAAAAACCATAGGGCAAGCCGGAGTCCTTTTGAGCTTCAACGTCACACATACAATGGCATTTTGTCACACCTCATTAGCCCTGAGTCATATTTTTGTGCAGCTTCAAGGAATTCAAACTTATCATTCATTGAGGAGATGAAGAACCCACCTCTTTAACAACAAAATCAAACATGAAGGGAGCAGACATCATGGAACGAGAGGGAGCTTTGAGCACCTGCTACACCCCGGCAGCCAGGAAAATTGGGACATGAGATAGGAGAGCACCAAATTGTTCGACCCTCTACAAGCACCGAGGCAAACACAAACCTTTCAAACATGCACATGTATTCTTTTAGGCAGAAAAGAGGGAGAACATCTCACGAAGTTACATATGTGCATCACCAAGTTAAAAGACGTGGGAATGTAAGTATTGTTAAATACAAGAAAGAGAAGCATTATTATATCTGATATGACATTCAAAGGCATAGGAAAAAAAATGTTATTCCTATGAGTCATGGCCATCGGAGTATAAGACACATGAATGAGCAGTCGTAAAAACTCGAGAGGCCCTATCCAACCACCGACTGCAGCCATATGTTTGATACCAAGAGAGCTCTCATCAGCAATCCAAGGTCAGACACATCGTCAAGCTGAAAGTCGAATCATGATGCTTCATCGCAGTTTTCAACCAAAGGTAAGTTGACCATGAAAGCATAGCTTTGCCCTGGAGAGAAGTAGGTACAATAGAGAGGACAAAATAATGCTCCACTATGCCATTAATCAGCTCAACTACATAGCGCCTATAATGTATATGAGATACCAAGTTTTGATTTCACATATGTTTCATGTAAGCAACAGCAAGACAGGCATCACGTGCAATGTTGTTATGTTCAGTCGAACCACATCAAATGCATGTGTAATAGTGAGCTACATACTCCAAGTGCCGAGCCACATACAAGCTGCTCCATTGAGGAGCATTTGGGGTTCATATCTGCAAAACTTTAGCCTTTCGAAGAAAATAAAGACAACCTAGTGGCAAAAACATGTACGTGACACTCAAGCATATGCAGAAAGTAATGAGACTATCACGATCAATTTGGAGGCAAGGAAGTAGATATTTAGTGAAAGTTCCGTGCTTGATATACAGAGCCTATGAACTTTGAGGACTCGGACTCCTTTGGAATGAAGGTATCAAGTATACACGTGTTGGAAAATTGTACATTCCTACTTGCATTGCATAAAACCTGCAAACAACTTGATGTGAATCAAGTAGAAGAATCGCCTTCTCAGGTGAACTATCGAGAAAGTTGAGGTGCCTCCAAGATGCCCAATGGATCTCTCTGGCGGTACCACCAAAGTGGAATGCAAACTGCATGTATAGGTTGATACATCTGGAGTGATCACAATCATGGAGGCATAACCGTAAAGCATATAACAACAAAGCAGTAATAAGGCACTGTAGGCAAAAGGTGGGCGAGCCATGATGCGAAAAACAAAGGTTGTCGAAATCAAGTTTCGCCCCAAGTCATGGGGGAGTGCGATTCTTCAGCACCCAAACCTTCTCGAATCTAGAAAACAACATTGCCACATAGTAGTAGCAAGATATTGTTGCAAAGACACCGAATGTTCGTAACTAGAGTAACAGTCGTGCCACAGCACTTGCTTCGTAATGAGGTAGGCTGGCAGATGAGTACACATGAGGAACCCAAGTAGCAGCCACTCCAAGCAGGGAAGCTAACATGTAATAAGCCCACACAGTGCAGAGATCCGCTAAGCAAGACAACCGAAAGCAAGAACAGTGGGGAGCCAACTTGTTTGAAGTCACAAAGGAAGCACAACCCGTTGGAAATAGGAGTTGAAAGCACTTGTTCTTAATAGTGCGACTTGGCTTGAATCCGTTGTATAGAGCATGGTCTCCACCATGGGGAAGCATAGCTGGACCCGTTCATAGAGCTGCAACAGAGCATCAACTAGACAGTTGCAAGGGTAGCTCCACTGTGGAAGAAGCGCAACTTGAGTCGAATACGTTGTATAGAGCATGTTCTCCACCATGGAGGAAGAGATGCAACAGAGCATCAAGTAGACAGTCGTAAGGGTAGCTCAGAGGAAGCTCTACCCGAAAGGGGAATACAAAGGGAAGAAGATGGAGCTAAAGAGGTCGACATGAGCTGCCCGAGAGACGTGTCAATCACGCGATAAGTGAACCAACAGGCCACCACTCCTCACATGCGTGAATTAAATGCATCAAATGGGCTACCAAACTTGCGTCAGATTTGAGAGAGAGGGTCATAAGGATGTACTGGCCCTTGACCAACCACAACATGCCAACCAAAACATGCATCAGAATTCAAGGGTGAGATACGCAGGCTGAATTAATCCCCCACGTCCACATCTAGCGAGTAACTGACACATGCTTAGAGATAAATCAAAGAAACGCTTATCTCCATCCCTTGAAATATGTGTGATAAATGTTCACACACCCTTTTGAGTGGAATATGTTTTGCGAAAAAATCAAACACTTTTCCTTTTTTTTTTCTTGAAATAGAAAAGAGGGATGGACAAGACAGAAGACTACCCATCCCCCTACCCTAGGCAATCACTTGAAAGAGAGGTGGGAGTGGTGGAGAGTGATGCCAAGTGAATGTGTGGAAATGTGTGTATGTGTAAGAGAGTGAGAGACAAGGGGTTAAGGGGGTGTTTTTGTGCAACAAACAAAAATAAAGAACTAATCTAATCAAATATTAACAAATGAGAGGTACCCTTGACCAACCGAAGGCCACACGTATTCATCCTCTTACAAGTGTCAAGGTGCATCTCACGAAATATGGACATGCAAACTTGGAAAAACCAACGGCTAAAGGCCGACATCCCGGCAACGGCACCAAAATGTTGAGAAAAAGGGAACAATAGACCCTACCCGCCTCACATGGAAGTGAGAAGCTTCTCCAAGTGAAGTTGCAAGAAGTGCAAGCAACGCATCCACACCCATGCCCATGAACAATGGCACCATGGCCAACGTCAAAAAGGAGCAAGAGAGAGCAATGCTCACACACAAGCCAACTCCAAATGCAAGTCCACACACATAGATCATCGCCTTGCACACAAGGAAAAAGGAGAATAGCAAATGAAACCTTCTCTATTCTTCATAGGGCCCAAGTCCATGGCCAAGAGACCCTCCTTTTACAAAATGATCTCCTTATATAAGAAGGGAGGAGGAATCCGTTGAATACAAGTGGCCAAAGGCTTCATTAATTTGAGGTATCCTAAAAATAAAAGGTAGGTGGGAAAATCAAGAAGAGAATCTTTCAAGAGAGAGAGAGTTGCGTATGTTTCCAAAGGAGAGCTCTTATTTCTAAAATAAGCTAACAACTCTAAAAGAAGCCTTTTTCAAAAAAGAAGGGTAAGGTAGTGTTTTTATGGGTTTTCTCACAAAAGGAAGTAAGAGAGAGTTCTTATGAAGGAACTTATGGAAAAATTGAGTCCTTCAAAGGTCTTCAAGTGCAAGTGATCAATGGGATCAAGGTTGATGACAAATGGGAAAGCTTCACCACTGCAATGGACCTTTACATGGACATGCAAATTCCAGATCTTACAACTCTCATGGGACAATTGTTCACTCATGAAGAAAAGCTCAACAAGAATGGAGACACATCCAAAGGTAATAACTCTTCTGCCCTATATATAGATAAAAAGTCTAAAGATAAAGGCAAGACCAAGAAGGTGGAAGATGAAGGCTCTACCTCCCAAGCCAACTATGCAGGGAGAGGTAGATCATCAAGAGGAAGGCGCAGAGGAGGTAAGCAAGGCAGGGGGAGAACCTATAACTCCTCACCATGTAATATTTGTGGTTTATCAAATCATACTACAGATGAGTGTTTCAGGAATTACAAGAATCAGAGAGGAAGAGGATACCAAAGAGGTGGATACTCACAATCAAGAGGTAGATTCAACCATCACCAAGGTTACAACAACAATTACAACAATAATTACAACAACAACTACAATGGAAATTACCAAGCAGGTTTCAAATCCAGAAAGGACTACAACAACTACACAGAGGAGCAAGATGACTCCCTTCTGATTATGAACGTGACTTCAAAATCAGGTACAAATGATGACCACCTATTCTACATTGACTCAGGATGCTCAAATCATGTGGCTGGCAATGTAGCACTACTCTCTGATCTTGAGGAACCAAAAGGTAAACATCAAGTCCAAACAGGTGATCAAGAGGATTGCTAAAGGAGAAAAATCAAGTAGACTTTTCACTTTTGAGCTAGAAGACACAAAGAATATTGCACTATACAGTTATAAAGACCAAAAACTTTCAGAGCTTGAGATTTGGCACAAAAGATTAGGGCATATAGGAGAAAGAACCTTGAAGCAAATATGCAGGGATCAATCTGTGCTTGGAATACCTAATGTATCCAAGCAACATATGATTTATAAGTGTGGTGCTTGTCAATTTGGGAAATCTCACGGGTTACCCTTCTCAAGGAAAGGTTACATGCATGAAGACTACCTAGAGCTTGTTCATACAAATGTATGGGGACCAAGCAAAGACCCCTCAGTCTCAGGATCAAGGTACTATGTATCTTTTATTGATGATTATAGCAGGTGGATTGTATTGTACTTCATGAAGCACAAAGATGAGGTGTTTAATTTCTTTAAAAAATATCTTGCACTTGTTGAGAATCAGACATGGAAGACTTTGAAGAGGCTAAGGTTACATGGAGGAGGTGAGTACTTCTCCAATGAGTTTGAAAACTTCTTGCAGGACAGAGGCATCAAAAGAGAGATCACCACAAGGTATTCTCCTAAACAGAATGGGGTAGCTGAGAGAAGAAATAGGTTTATTGTTGAGACAGCTAGGTCTATGTTGAATGAGAAAAAATTACCTAACTATTTATGGGCAGAAAGTGTCTCAACTGCCACTTACCTCATAAACAGGTTACCATCAAAGTCCCTTGATGGGATGACACCCTATGAAGCATGGCATGGTAAGAGACCTTCACTAGACCATTGCAGGATATTTGGATGTGTAGCATATGTACACATTCCTTCTCAGATAAGAGGTAAGCTAGACCCTAAGGCTGAGAAGTGCATCTTTATTGGATATGATTTGAATAAAAAAGGATACAGGTTTTATAACCCTTCCAATAAGGGATTCATGGTGAGTAGAGATGTCGTATTTGATGAAAATGATTCTTGGTATGAGAATGAATCAGGAAGGTCAAACTACCCTATGATTTGGAAGAAGAATTTCCAAGTCTTGCAAAGGAGGAACCTACTCAGAATGAAGACTCGAGTTCAGAAGATGAAGACACTATCAACCTTGAAGAGTTCAAGGCATGGAAGTCCAAAGGCAAAATGAAGATGAAGAAGCTTGAAGACATACCTGAATCTTCAAATCATTCAATCAGAAGATCACAAAGAGAGAGCAAGAAACCTATCAGATACGGGTATGATACATCTCTTGTTACTAAACACTCTGTTTATCTTGCCAAAGATTTGTCAATTGAAGAACCAGGATCATATGAAGAAGCCACAACCAAGACAGAATGGAAAGAAGCTATGGATGAGGAGATTGAAGCACTCAAGGAGAGTGATACATGGGAGTTAGTACCAAAGAAGGACTCCATGAAGGTAATAGGATGTAGATGGATATATAAACTTAAAAGAAATTCTGATGGCACAATTGATAGGTACAAAGCCAGATTGGTAGCCAAGGGTTTTGCACAAACCCAAGGCATTGATTATGAAGAGACATTCTCTCCTGTGGCCAAGATCCCAACCATCAAAGTGTTGGTTAGTGTGGCTGCATCAAAAAATTGGAATATGTACCAATTGGATGTCAAGAATGCTTTCTTGAATGGATGGATTTCAGAGGAGGTATATATGTCACAACCTCTTGGCTATGAGGACGCTAAGGAGGTACCATGTGTTTGCAAATTGAAAAAGGCTTTATATGGATTGAAGCAGGCATGTGTTTGCAAATTGAAAAAGGCTTTATATGGATTGAAGATTAACCACTTATCTTCAAGACCAAGGGTTTATCATGAGCAAGGCAGATACTTCTCTATTCATCAAGAGAAGTAATTCAGAGGTATTATACCTTTGCGTTTATGTTTCACTTGCAGGATGCTAAAGTAGTAAGTACTCCAATGGAGGTAAACTTAAAATTAAGTGCCCATGAAGGTGATGAAGTTAATGACATTACAGGTTATCAAAGTATGGTGGATAGCTTGAACTATGTTACCTTAACAAGGATAGATATTGCATATGGAGTTAGTGTGCTAAGTCAGTTTATTCACAAGCCAAGGATACCTCACTTAGAGGCTGCCAAGAGAATCTTAAAGTATCTCAAGGGTACACAACATCATGGTTTGTATTTTCCTTACACTTCAGACATTGATATCAAGATCTATTCAGATGCAAATTGGGCAGGATGCAAGGATGATAGGAGGAGCACTTCTGGATACATTTCTTTTGCAGGTGACAAACCAATTTCATGGTCTTCAAAGAAGCAACCTACTATTGCTTTGTCTTCTACAGAGGTAGAGTATAGAGGACTAGCTAATGCCACACAAGAAGCCATATGGATAAAGCTTTTATATACAGAATTGGGTTTATATACTAGGTCACCAATAATCTTTGGAGATAATACAAGCTCACTTCACCTTGCAGCTAATCCCATTTATCATGCTAGGACCAAACATATAGAGGTCCATTACCATTATGTGAGAGAAAAGTTGTTAAGCAAGGACATTCAACTAACCTACGTATCAACCAACATGCAATGTGTAGATTTGTTGACTAAAGCTTTAGATGGAACCAAACTTTGCAAGTTCAAAGCAATGATTGGATTGCAGGATATACATGAAGATTGAAGATGAAGACCAAGCAAAAAATGTTTGGCTTGAGGGGGAGTTGTTGGTGTAATTCACAAGCCTACACATTTGGCTTGATGGATATCTGGAAGTCCATGCACATATGTAAAAGCATAGGAACTATTGCTAGTAGTTATTTACAACTTTACTTCTTTGTAAAAGTCAAATTGACTTGGAATCTTTGTAAACACCTACCAAAAGGATTCGTGGAAAAATTTAGCTCTTTGATTGAAGGAATATCTCCTAAGATATAGGATCTTGATCATAGGGAGCCAAAAGTTTGAGTTTGAATTCAAATTTTTACTCAATCTCTATAAAAGAGGTCATGAAAAAGTCGCGGTTGAACTCACACTCCCGAGCTTATAGTCTTACTTGCTAAATTGATTTATCTTTGCATAGTTTATCTTTTTACATCATTCCACTTGGAATAGTTAGTTTGCTAAGCTACTTAAATACCCCTAAAAGGAATTTTTCCAATTACTACTATACTGGTCATACTGAGCAAAAGATCCAGCAGGTGTCAAGACATAAATAGAAGGCTGGTACAAAGCAGGTTTGGCAGTACCTACTCAATCTCTTGGAGCATCCATCCATCTTTCCCAACAACATGAAGAAAAGTTTACAGGTAAAAAGCCAAACTTTTCACATCTAAAAGTCTTTGGTTGTATTGCATATATACATGTTCCAAATGAGTTGAGGATGAAGCTTGATCCAAAAGCAGAAAAATGTGTCTTCATTGGATACTCCCTTGAGAAAAAGGGATATAAATGTTATAACCCACCCACACGATAGGTGAAGGTGAGCAGAGATATAGTATTTGATGAAATGTCAAGCTTCTATGCACATGTTAAAGAAGGACTGAATCTTGAACCAAATGACAAAGAAAATACTAAAAAATCAAGTGCAGAATCTCAAGTTTTGAGTGGACCGGATGCATCACCAAGCAATAGTTCCAAATCAAATCCATGGAGCGGAAGATTGCATGGAAATTTCAGTCCAGCAAATTCATCAAATACATCCAAGAAAGCTAAAGAAAAGCTTTATGTTGGTCATAAAACATGTGCAGGTTTTGAAGACGTTGATGGAGATTTAAGTGGTTTAGAAAAGAGTCTTGATGAGGAACTTGGATTTCCCTCTGTGAAGACTCTAGGAGTAAGAAAGGCACATGAAGATGATACAAGGAGAAGTGACCCAGGACCAAGAAGATTTGGGAGGATGCGGAATTCAGTGCAACGATAGACATATGATAGTTACATGGCTCATCATTGTGCGTACATGAAAAAGGTAATACAAGATGCTGAACCTTCTTGTTTTGAAGATGCAATTGGAAATCTTGATTGGGAAAAAGCTGTGGATGAGGAGATGGATCAACTTTATGGAAATGATACATGGAAGCTGGTTCCATTGCCACAAGGAAAGAAACCCATAAGCTGCAAGTGGGTTTACGAGGTAAAGCACAGTGTTGATGGTAGCATAAGATGTGCTAGAGAGATGCCTCTCCTCCCAACCTTATGCCTGTATCTATAGCTCTCTCCAGGGGACTACCTTCATGGGCAGGTGGATACTAACCATCTGTGTGTCAACCATGTAACTGCATGTGCGCCAAGTATCCCAATTAACTCGAGTCAACTCAAGTGGATGCTTTTAGAAGGCTCTAGATCTCTTTGGGCAAAATACTCTCCCCATGTCCCCCATGGGGATTGAACCCAAGACCTCCTCAATCACATCCTTGAGACTTAACCACTAAGCTAAGTGGATCACTTATTCACAAGAGCACAAGACTTCCTAGTAAGTCTAAACTCAAGATCTTTGTTCATACACACAGATGACCAAACGGTGTCTGATTTCAGATCCGCGTGAATCAGTCAGACCCCTAGATCATAAACTTACTTTATTACACCTTGAATATGCTGCAAAATTATGGTATGGCTGATCGTAAGCCAATTTCTATGCCATTAGATCAGAATTTGAAGTTAGATACTACATCATGTGAAGCATTGGAAAATGCTACTATGTACAGGAAAATTGTGGGAAGTCTTATGTATCTCACAATTACAAGGCCTGATCTAAGCTATACTATTGGACTTGAAAGTCAGTTTATGCAAGTTCCCAAGAAGCCATATTTGGATGCTATGAGGTACACTTTATGTTATGTGAGTGCTACTTTGGATTATGCATTGTTTTATGAAGCTCGTGTAGATTTGCAGGTTCATGGATACATTGATGCAGATTGGGCTGGTAGTATTCTAGATAGAAGACCTACTAGTGGCTTTCTATTCTCACTTGGAGGTGTAGCTATTCCATGGAGCAGCAAGAAGCAACACACTGTTGCTTTGTCGATTATAGAGGCTGAGTATAGAGGTGTTGCAATGGTAGCATGTGAGGTATCATGGCTAGAAATGCTACTTGCAAATTTAGGTGTGGAGGTGCAAAAGCCTATCACCATCTATTATGATAATCTTAGCAGCATACAACTAGCACAAAACCATGTTTTTCATGCTAGAACAAAGCATATCGAGGTGCATTATCACTTCATCAAAGAGAAGATATTAGCAGGTGATATTGATCTTGTTTATGTGAGAACAGATGAGCAGGTTGCTGATATCTTCACTAAAGCACTTGGAGTAGAGAAGCTGAAGAAGTTTCAGAAGATGCTTGGATTAGAGGACATGGCATTGAGCTTGAGGGGGAGTGTTGAGATATCAAGCTCAACATGTGATGATCTAGGATGACGCATATTAATTTTTCATTTCTCTAACATGTATAATGGTCACGATGGTATATGTCAGGGACACTTCATTGATCTTTATTAGATTTATCTACCGAGAGTGATGGCACATTTTTTCTTGCCAATTCACTCATTCGCGGAAATTAGGTTTTTCCTTATGTGTTGGTCTTTATATATTCTATTAGTTGTATTCTTGTTTTTAGGTCATTCTTGTACATTCCTTTTTATGTAATAGAAGAAGTGTTGGAAATTTAGTAGGCCCATAACTAATACCAAAGGTCCATAGTTCCATAGGTTCAGGATCTACAACACACATTCCAGCAATCTTCCAATATTGACAAAACATGAACATACCACACTTAATCAGACAAATGATGAGACAAAGATAGAGAGAGATTAGACAACATGTGTAAAGTGTTACATAAGCCACTGCTTACTCGCACTATCATATAGACAAATGTCAATTTACAATGTGGGAGTCAAAATCTCAACCACTCTATGTGAACAAAAATAGATGGATGAGTGAATGTACAAAATTTACAAGAATATTCAGACGTAGGGATAGAAATCTGAATATGTATGAGATGTATGACCTGATAGGTTGTAGAAGAGTGTATATGAGTGACAGAAAGAGGAAAGATCAGTTGGAAACTGATATTGGCAGCAAACCCTAATCTGATTTTATCTTCAAACTTCAAAAAACTGAACTTGCTGAATATGAACCATAATACGTGAGAAAATATGCAAACTAGATATCCAATAGTGTACACATCAAGCAATCACTGCTTGACAACATATGTAGCATGAACCAACTCTCAACGTGCTATCTCTTGTCTTCTCAAACTTGTAAACATACACTAGGATCCACATATTTGCATTTACCTTACAAAATGTTTCTCCACGTATTTCTGTTGTGTCATGTAAATACACTAAACAGAATCAGGGACTGAATCCTGGGACTTGTGACTAACAACTCACAACTTAGTGTATTATGAACACTAGCTGGTTCATTTTTGAATGTACTAAACTCAACTCATGAGTCTCATCAAAATTTCATATCTATGATGTCATCTTGTCTTCATCCTTGTTCTATCTGTAAGTCCTTCATACTCTTTCCTTCATAATCCGGTATAAACATAAATGTGTGCACTTCATAAGTAACATACCTCTCTGAAATATCAAGTTTCTCTCCAATAGAATTATGGAACTTTCTCCTGAACAGGAACACCTAACAGGAACTTTCTCTAGACATTCTCCTTCTTCCTTCTTCTTTCAAAGCTAGAACATAAAGAGAAACTGACAAAGGAAATATAGGAATACCTATAGGTATGAATCTACATTCTTTCACATATGTCTAAAAATAAGTCTTCATGTTTCATCAACCCCTTGGATGATTTAACACTACTATCTAGAATTCTTCAAATTATATCAGACTTTATGAAATCTGGAACGTCTTCCTTCTTTCAATAAATCTGATCTTCAGTGATCAATACCTGTATCTGAAACAAAATTTTAGGATCCATAATCTTCTGCAACATAAGAAGTATCTTCTTCTTTTTCTCTGCTACACAAATCTGATAGAATCTGAATCTTTGAATTACTTGTTCCAATGATAAGAACTTTTCAAACAAAGGATAGACAATTGACTCATAAATACTTAAGATCTTTAAGATCATTCAAGATCTATCAAGATCTCTCTAACAAAATACCTGTGTAGAATCTGCTCTCATCAAATCTTCATGACTGAATGTTTGATTTGCTACATGAATGTCTCTAAGTGTCCATGCTTCTCACATCAAGTTGTAAAACTTTTCTTTAACCAAATCCTTCCCAAGAATCTGCAACTTCCTATTGGAAACATAAGTGGACAAACTCTCAACGTGAGAACTCCAAAAGTTGCAAGTTGATACTTCATATCTTCATATTCTACCCGGGTGAAATGTGAAACTGTCTGCTTGACTTTCTTTTGGCTAACTCCACTTCTCAATCAAGTGATATGATCCGATGGAACAACTTTTTGAATACAATCATGTATCCAAAAATCTAGACAATCATAGAAAGTAAATTCTTCAACTGACTAGTACAACACAAAAATCTGAATTTTCCTGAATTTTATGAATTTTTTGAATTTTCTCAAAATATTGAAATTTCTAAAATTTTTTGAAAATACTGAGTTTTCTGAAAATACTTGAAATTTCATAATTTTCTTGCAAATTCTAAAATTTTGAATTTTTTGAAAACACTGAAATTTTGAAAATATTGATTTTTCTTAATTTTTATCCTAAAAAACTTTGAATTTTCTGAATATACTAAATATACATAATATGAGGTACCTTTTCCAAACAAAAACCTTATTCCAAGTCTCGAACATTTGCTACAAATACTCTTTTACCTCAAGAGTTAGGTCGAGAAGAAAAATACTTCTCTTCAGCTTGTCATATACCAAGTAGCTCTGTATTGACACTCCAAGAATTCTTTGCGGGAACATATAGATGCCTACTCAAAATCTTCAACTTATACATAACTCATACACATATGAGTCAAAACATATAAGCTACCTTAGGTATTTGTTACTTTTCTCTCAATGCAAATCTTTGTCAAAACCTACTAAAATATGACTAAGTATAGTGCAAAACAAGCAACTGCTTCTTCTTTAAACTATCTTGTTCACACAAGATGTTCTCATAGACTTGTGTTTGGATGTAGAGGATAAAAGAAGGAAAAGTATATGGAAAATATAAGAGAAAAGGAAGTCTTACTTTCCCTTTGGAAATGTTGGACTTTCTTCTTATGTATCTTTCTTCCACCTGATGATGTCAACATCTTCAAACTTCTCTTCCATTCCTTTTGTTCTCTTCATCTTGAAGTAGCAAGTACTCTTGACTTCTTCAAATGAATTTTTCTCTTCCTCTAGTGCTAAGAATAAGAGACAAAACAAACATGGTATACAAATGGAAGTGAATATAGAATCATGTTTTACCATCTCCTCATATCTCTGAATCAAAACTCTGCTTCAAATGTAACTGATATGACTGATTTTACCAACCTTTTGGCTGAATGTTGAATTACCTTTCTAGTTACCTCTCTAGTGTACCTAGATCAGATTTTGTACCTAGATAAAAAAACTTCCAACCAACTTACAACACAAGGTTGGCTGAAAACAAAACTCATCTCATCTCCGAATTTGTCTTCTTAGATGAGCTTTCTTTCCATGAAAGAGATCTATCAAAACTCATCTCATCTTCTTGTTCTTGACAGTTTTGATGTAGCTAATGCTTTTACTTTCAAAAAAATGAAAGCACTTCTTGAACCCGTCAAATCTTTTCATAACTTTGTTCTAAGATATGACGTGCAAATGATAATTTGATAGTAGAAACTAATACCTTTGATTTGATGTTGATTTGATTCCTTCATCTTCTCCAAACTATTGTTCTTCCTTGAATTTGAAGTATCCTTCTCTTCATCAAGTCTTGGTCTTCAAACAATACTTCTGTAAAGTATTTTCATACTCTTCCAAAAGTATTTGGCTGCTAAAAGATCATCAACTTCATACTCGACATTGATAAATAAACATGTGACTGAATTGTCTAATTCTCAAATCTCTACTTATCTAGATTAAGTGTGTATGTCAAATGTCAAATGTTAGAAGATGCTCTTAAATCATATGTTGTAAACTTGGGAGTCTAGGGACCTAGGAATCTGAGAGCCTTATGCTCTGATACCAAATTTTGGAAATTTAGTAGGTCCATAACTAATACCCAAGGTGCATACTTCCATAGGTTCAAGATCTACAACACAGATTCCAGCAATCTTCCAATATTGACAAAACACGAACATACCACACTTAACCATACAAATGATGAGACAAAGATAGAGAGAGATTAGACAACATGTGTAAAGTGCTATGTAAGCCACTCCTTACTCACACTATCATATATACAAATGTCAATTTACAATGTCGGAGTCAAAATCTCAACCACTCTATGTGAACAGAAATAGATGGATGAGTGAATGTACAGAATTTACAAGAACATTCAGATGTAGGGATAGAAAATTGAATATGTATGAGATGTATGACCTAATAGGTTGTAGAAGAGTGTATATGAGTGACAAAAAGATGAAAGATCAGTTGGAAACTGATATTCAGAAAACCCTAATCTGATTTTAGGTTATGGAAGACCCTAAATCAGATGTGTGTGTGAAAGATCACATACTTACAGAATTAGCATAGAATGCTAACATGTTGCTGATAGAAATCCTCGTACTCATATGGAAACACCTTCTCTAACACATCATCTGAATGTGCATGTAGCATGCATGTACTAATTCTCCTTTAGATATGCCAAATAGGACTCCTCCTGATATGGATGCCACTGCCTCCATAAACTCCAAGTAGTACCTATGTGCATAAAGAGAATATTTACCTGAATTCTTAACATAAGATGCAAATCTTATGTTAAGCTCCATCCAATGTCTTTGAAGTACACTGAAATCTTCATGTAGAAGATAATCTTCAAATACATTATATAGATGGCTGATCCACACCACCAAGTTGCTGATGGGCAAGTCCTCTCCATAAGCAAGAGTGTGAGCACACTCTTCTCCAAGAAGAACTCCATCGCTGCTCCTCAACATGCTCCTAGAGTGCACCATAGCTGCCCCATGTGTGCTAGAGCACCACCTCTAATGAGGGACCAAAAATTAGCGTTGCAATTGGTGTGGGATGATTCTAAAAGTGACCCCAAGGCACTCTTTTATAGGCCTCCCAAAGCTCTTGTGAAAAACTCACATAATAAAGATGATTTTCATTGTTAAAAGTTGGATTGCTTTATTTTAAGTGAGTTTGCTTGATTTTTTAAGTTGCTTTTAGCCAATTTAGAAATAGCTTCTTGACCTGCTTTTTCCCACTTCTGACTACCTGATGAATGATCTAACAACATTTTTATGATCCTCATGCCGAGAGCTATCATATGAGGTCAAAACCCTCAATCAACAGAAAATTAGGGTTAGGGTTTTCTCCCAAATCTGATCTCTGATGACTCCGTGTCATATACCATTGGAAAGCTCTCTTCAATCTCTACAAGATAAGCTCATAAAGATTTTACCCTTTTTTGTGTCAAAAATGACTACCAAAAATAGGGTTTCTTCCCTAAATGGATTTTGGACTAATGTGACATTGTTTTCAAACAAGAAGAAGAAGATCATTCTTCCTTGCCTCAATCTGAGTGTGTGCTTCTATGTGAGTGCTTGGAGAGTCTTCTTTTAGAAGCCATGTGATTTCCTAAGCTTGGAAACCATGTGAACACCTTAGGGACCCATGTGATGGAAGGTACACATGTCCTCTTAAGAGGGACTTACCCACTTGGACTTGGAGCTATATATTGGAGGGGTTGGTTGGGTGGAAACACATATCTCTTCCTAGTGTGTGGCCTTGCTAGTTAGTTCTCTTATACTTCTTAGTTCATTTGTGTGGAGGCTATGGAGGTCCTTCCACAACAAAGACATTCATCAAGAGGATGAAGGACAATAAATTCAAGTATTACAAGAAGAGTTAGTGTTAAAGGTATCAAAGTAAAAACACAATAGATGCTTTGAGAGAAGCTCCAAATTGGAGAAAATACTGTAAAGAACTTGTATTCTATATTAATTCAAAGGAAAGGCAAAGGTACACTCAACAAGTGCACAATAAAATTTGTGTGATGCTCCAAAAGGCAAAACTTGTACCAAATGTTTTTCCATTTTTGGAATTACTTCTAGATTGAAAAGATAAACATTAGGTAGTTATTCAAATACTCCTTACAAGGGCTCACTTGTGATTAGTTGAGAAAGACGGTCCACCTATAAGTGGGTTTTTCCCTTTGCCGATCACCACCTCAAAATCATATAGAAATAGTAAAAAATAAATTACCTATATATGCAGGGAGTATCGATCAAGTATAACAATGCTAGATGATCTATGAAAACTTAAACTTGTTGGCCAATAGGTAGTGTTTAAATTTTCGATAGCATAAACCATGCCTATGCATTCATGCTTTGTGATCATGTATTTTTTCTTTGGTGCATTTAATTGTTGGCCTTCATAAGCAATTGGTAGATCTAAATTTCCTTCTATTGTTGGTTGTGCAAGCATGCTCCCAATAACAAAATTGGAGGCATCTACATGAATGTGGAATGGGTTATTCTAGTCAAGACTACTCAACATATGTGTGGAGCACAAACATCATTTAACCTCTAGGAACGAACTCTCAAAATTTTCATTCCATTCAAAATTTGTCATAAGTGCATAGAGAAGTTTCACAATTATGACATACATGTGAATAAACATGTGGAAATATCCATAGTTTCCCATCAAGGCTTCTACCTCTTTGATGTTCTTAAGTCATGGAAAATCTCCTATGGCCCTAAGCTTGTCTCCATCCATCAAAACCCATAATTGGAAACAATATGACTCAAAATCTTACATTTCTTGACCATGAATATGCATTTCTTAGGATTTAAACACATGATACTCCTAAAATCCCTCATAAGTTTATCTCAACTTGGGGATGTGTTTTTTTGCTCATTTGAATGCATACAAAGATCATCAACATAGAACTTTAGAGTCTTAGAACATGACACATTAGCCATTGAAATGTGGCAGGAGTGTTGGTTAGCCCGAATGGCATTACCCTAAAAGTGTGTATGCCTCACCTAGTGATAAAGGCCATCTTTTGTTTGTCTTATCGCATTATGGTAAAAAAACAACCGAAAAAGGGCCATTTGCTAATGATAGAATAAGAAAATTGACCAATAGGGTAGTCCATGGACAATCTCCTTTGACTGCATCAATTTCAGCCTTCGCAAGCTTGCATGTCCAATCCGTTTGTGCGAGATCTCTATATCAGCAATGACTCCTGCACTTTTTGCAAAGATGGCTGCATTTATTTCAAGAATTTTCACATTTAAGGTGAACATCCTACCCAATTTGTTTCCTTGGCAATCAATGTTCCATCCCGTTTGTATTCTTCTACATATAACCCATCAACATTGAACCTAACTTGTAATCCTTGTCCAACCATTTGTCCAATAGAAACCAGATTCTTTGTTATATTTGGAACATGCAGCACATCAGCAAGATGTTTTACCTTCCCGTCCTCCATGGACAATGCTATGTTTCTTGTATGCCCAATAGGGTGTGATGTGTTATCACCTGTTTCAACATATCCAGGAACTGGCAATTTTTGCAAAGTACTAAACCATTCCGCATGACTTGTCATGTGATTTGAATCACCTGAATCAACATATTAGACATTATTTGATTTTGAAACACCATCAGACATTGTATTCATCATGTGATGTTGAACCATGAACAGCTTCTCAAAATCATCTGCACTTGTGGATGCATAGTTGTTTTGCTGCCTTCTATTATTTTGATTCTTCAACCTACAATCACGTTCAAAGTGTCTAGGTTTACCACAATTCCAACATCCTTTACTATCATTACCTGGATCATTTCTTTGGAAATTTCTGTGACCTCTTTGGCTCCCCCTACCTCGAAACTGTCCTCTTCCTCCTGCATGATTCTGTTGTTGACCTTGGTCTTGGTTACTATTTCGTCTTCCACTTCCAAACCTCTACCTCTTCCTCTTCCAGAGTAGAATACTTGCTCAGAACTGGGCTTTCCTTGGGAGTTTGAATCCTCACCAAGATTCTTTTCTTCAATAATCAGCATGGATACCAAATCAGCAAAATTCAAAATATTTTCTCTGGTTTGTATAGAAGTTGTGAACTGCTTATATGCAGCTCCTAAACCACGAAAGCACACTTCCAGCTTATCATCATCATCTACATTCACGTGAATAGATGCAAGTGACTCACATATGCTTTTGATTTTTAGGGTGTAGTCACTTGCCGACATGCCCGTCTTCTCCAATGTATGCAACTCGTTCTTGACTTGCAATTTCCATGCCTTTGTATTGGTCTCATACAATGTGAACAAACTCTTCCAAGCCTCTTTCGGAGTCTTGGCATCCTGTATGTGCCCAATCATGCTATCTTGTATGCTAACAGATAGCCAATACATTACCTTTCATGCTCCTTGATTACATTCCTCATATGCTCTTAATAGGTCCGCAATCCGATTCCTATTTGGTAACTGTAGAGCATTTTCATTCTCTCCTTCGATGTACTTCCAGTAGACTTTTCCCATCAAGAAATTTGTCATTCTGAATCTCCAAGCATGGAAGTTGTTCTTGTCCAGCTTATCGCTCATAAGCTCACTCATTCCATCTGTGTTTGCCATTTTCGTAGCTATTCACAACACTGCAAAACACTACAAGTAGCACTTTTGCTTGAACACTATCGCACTATGATGTGACAGTTCGATCTTAGAAAAACATAGTTTTCATGTATCAACAGTACACGCAATCGCTTGAAATTCTAGATCTAGAATATATGAGTTTCTGGCAAACATGATGCAAGTTACAGTTTCCAAAACTGACCTAGTTTTTCTATGAGTCCCACCTTGCGGGCTCGAAACGGAGGTCAAGATGGCTCTGAAACTTGAATCTGACAAAAACAAGTGACCCTAAAAGGATAAATCACGAAAATATTTTGAGGTCTTTTATCGTCATGTCAATTTTCATGGCAATTTGAGGTCGTTTGTGAATTGCGCTTCCTCCATGCCTTCTCGCATACTCTACACCACCGGCCTTCTCCACGAGCTCTCTACAGCCACGCTGGCTCTGATACCATGTCACGAGGAAGGAGATAACAAAGAGAGCTCACACACACACACTCTCACAATCAAAGGGAACCACACACTTAGATTTGAGGCAAGGAATAATGATGTTCTTCGTCTTCTTCTTCTATTACATAAAAAGGAATGTACAAGAATGACCTAAAAACAAGAATACAACTACTGCAATATATAAAGACCAGTACATAAGGAAAAACCTAATGCCAGTGAATGAGTAAGCTGGCAAGAAACAAATGTGCCATCACTCTTGGTAGATAAATCTAATAAATCTCAATGAAGTGTCCCTGATATTTACCATCATGACCACTATACATGTCAAAGAAAGGAAAAAGTAATACATGTCATCCTGGATCATCACATGTGGAGCTTGATATCTCAACAAATTCTACCCCAACGAACTCTTAAAAGAGGAGAATCCATGTGTGGTCTAATTCCCTACCCTACACATTCAAAGCTCCATCTAGTTTGCATACGAAAAAGAACTAAGTTGAATGCAAAGTATGAAAAGAATGAAAAGGGTGGAAGAGAACATCCTTGCCTATTTCCTTGTTTAAGACACATGTCATCTGGCTTTCCATAGCTCAAACATGTGAATTAGGTGGATACAAAGTGACTTCATCTAAATTACTAGCTTGGTCCATCACTTTGCACCACTAGCAAAATAGATGAATGCTACTTAAGGTTTTCCTTATCAGATTCATCTCTCAAATCAGAATCGAACTTGTTCTAAACAGAAGATGAATCTTTCATAATCCCTGCCCAAATCACGTCCTCTTAGATGTATGCATAACTTGCTTCAGAGAGAATAGCTTACCAAAACTGGGTTCAATGTTCTTTCAAAATTTTTAGTTTTGAGAATCCACTTTAAGGGACTAGAATCCATAGGGATTAAACTAACTATTGTAGACTCCAATTGATTGAAACCTATTTTACTTATTCTTCTAAAAGGATTAAGATCTTTATAACTACATCCCAAGATGGGAACTCATAGTGTAAAAGATTGTGTTATTTTTAAGGTCGTAAGTAGAAATAGATTATTCCAATAATTTCTTCAATGCTTAATCCTCACGAATCTTTAGTTGGATCTCAAACCCCAAAGGTCTTCTTGATCCTTCCAGAGTTTTCTCCCTTATATTCTAAAGATGATCTTTCTCAGCTTTCTTGGTCTAAGATCATTTTTATGTTCCTTGAATTTCAAGTCATACTGTGGGATGAAGCTTTTAGAGCTTCATCCTTTGGATTTTACCTTCAAACTCAAAGAATTTGATCTTCTCCTTATTTCTAACTCTCTATGAGAGATAGATCCTTTCATATTTTGTTGGTAGAATTATTTTTCCCTTTGAGAGGATAATTCAAGAAGATGCCTATTCCTAGACATTATCTTCTTGACATATTCCTTTGGATCATGAGTCCCTTTTTCTTCTGGCCATCAAGAAAAAGTACTCAATGGGAATCAGTACCCACTATCCCATACCAGTGGGTTCTTCATCCAATCCACATAACTACATCTCTATATCTTCTCACCTTCTCTGTCCTTTCAAATGCCCTTCATACTATGGTACCAAACTATGAGAGCAAGGACTAAGGTGCTTAGATACACCACTACTAATCATACTCAAAATATTTGGTTAACCATTTAATGTGGTGTGACTCATCTTATCAAACTTTAAGTTTGACTTGAACTTTACCCTACTTGGGTCTTTTGGATTTTCTTCTCTTCTTTTGTCAAAATAAGCGATAAGACTAGGTCTTTCTCCAACAGATCCCTTCATGTTCAATGCTTTACCCATGGGTTTTACTTGGGGATCTAGCTATTATGCTTCATAGAGGAAGACATTATGGTATCCCCATAAAGCATCAAGATACTTTTAGGTTTATCCTTTATAGCTCATCCAACTTCTTTTCCTAACCCACCTAGGATTTATACAATCCTTATGGTGTATGCAAGTCTTCTCTTGCATTGGGGTTCTTTGAGAATGCCCAATCTTTGAGAACTTCATTTAGTTGGAAGATGTAATGAACGATATATGAAGTACTAGAATACGAGGAAGTACTTCAACTTTATCTATTTCTTGCATATCGTTTACCTTGCAACACCCTATTTGGTCTTTTCAAGGCATAAGATACAAGTTCTTGGAGACTTTCTCCCCTCCTTAAGAGTTTTCGTCCTCAAAAACCACTTGAGAGTAAATTGAAAATTGTGCTCTTTCAGAAGTATTTGAAAGAGTTTATTTTCAATCTTTTATTGTTCCCCCTGGTTAAAAGAACTATTCAGAGCTTTTAACTTTCCTCCAAGCTTGTTGAACAAATGTCCAAAAGTTTCAAGTTTGGATTACCCATAAATTCAATGTCCCATACCACCGAATGTACTTAAGTATTAATGTAAACTAGACATCCCATACCATCTAGCTTACACTTCTACTTTAGTGAAAGGTAAATTTGGCTTGGATCTTTGGATTAGACCTTGTTTTAGTCTAATCAAGTAAGAGCTATTACTTCTTAGACTTTTAGGTGTCATTTCCATTGTGAAGCATAACTATTGCTCATGTCACAATGAAATTATAATTTAGCAAGTCTTAATTGCAACTTGATAAGACTAGTCTCAAAAATTTGACTTTTCAATTATTCCTTGATTCATATATACTCTACAAGATCCCTTTATCTCACTTGATGATAGGGCTAGTTTATATCGCAACTAGATATCATCTTTCTTGACATAATGAGTAATCAGAGAAAGAATAATTGACTTGCCAATCAAATCTCTATGTTCAAGTAGATGGTAATTCCATTAACTATATAGTCCTCTATTTCTAGGACATTAGAAAATGGTACTTAGGGTTTATTACAACCCTTGAGTTGTACCTTCTCTTCATGCCTTGCATTTTCTTGGAAGAATAATGTAAAGCTCCAAATAGTTCTTTAGTTCTTTCAAACAAAGAACTTTCTTGAACAAGATAATTGACACTTCCATCTTCCAACACTATCTATATGTATATATAGATATATTATAATGGTATATTTTCTTTTCCTAAAGCTTCCTATATGTATATTATAACCACGAGAGAATGGTACCACCATTCTCTCGTGGTTAACTAAGAGAAACATTTTGACCTATCACTTAAGTCCTTGGCCTTGTTGATCATGCATGCCATGGGTCAATTATGGAGTTTGATACTCCATAAGAGAGACTTTAAGCTTAATGTATCTTGCCAATGTACCATTTCTTGGCTTATAAAAGTCCAACTATATAGGAAGTGAATGGTAGTTTTACTTATGGCCAATTGGCTCTATTACCATTATTCCTATCATGGAACTTGTAACTATATTTAAGCTAGAATAAAGCAAATCTCCCTCTTAACCCTCAAACCCATGTAATATATTCCAAATGCATACTTTAGTGTATGACAAGACATTTACACCTTTATTAGAAAAGGTGTTGCATGCATAAGGTTCAAAAGTTGAACCCCTCCTTAAATCATGCGAAAGTTCCAATTTGGAACTTTGTTTATTCAAAGGATGGTGCAAAATTTTCCATGCATCTTTCTTTTTGTGCATCAGATTTGCCATAATGCATAACTAAAACATGAACATATTTATGCACAATCAACCTTTCTTTTCCGAAACTATATGATTTTGATGCATAGTGCAAATCATTTCCATGAATTCATTGTGTATGTGAACAAACAAATAAGGCCACCTCCATCTATGCATCCTTTTTCAAATTCATTTCTATTATGACATGCACTCTATGCTCTTTAGTCTGCAAGGAAAAGAAAGGTGTGCAAATACTTATGTGAAAATTAAGCTTCATCCATCCTTTGACTTTACTTTAGGTTTCTCATGGTGATGAAGCAGTCTTGGGCCATCCGGTCTTGGGTAAAACTCCCATCTCATCCATTGTTGAAGTCTGTCATGGGCTTCTTATACTTAATTGAGTGCCCAAGGTAATTTCATGCATATATCATGCATACTAAAGGGTGCAATATTTATGCATAGCTATGTGCATGCTTCATTTGCTTTTGAAAAAGGAAATATCTCAAAAACTACCATGCTCTTATACATGCATGTACTCAATTTTTTTTCAAAATAAATAAATAAATAAAATAAAGTCCTTTGTGCATGAGAAACTAGTGTACATGTTTTGTTGGAATGTGAAAATCCATGGAGTAGATGGACAGTCTCACAAGCATGAGTTTCTGGTTCCAATCCATTAACCTTCCACCCCCCATCTTGGGGAGGTGAAAGGTTAAACAAACGTCCTCATGCAGAGAGGCAAGAGGAAGGGGGAACATCCACATAACAAGCACGAGACCATCCCTGCACCTATTGTTCAATCGACGGATAGCCCAAACTCGAACCTCATCTACTATCGTTCGGCTCCAAATAAAACACAATGCTAATTACATTCACTTGTGTAACGAAATTAATGAGATATGCAAGGACCAAAAAAATACTTTCCCAACATCTTTGCTGAAGTTCATCCATTTGCGATCGTGCTCACCTTGTTAAGGTTGTTAATTTTTCAAAGCCATAGTCCTCCTTTGATTCTCCATGTGACTCTCCCCCATATTTTTCAATTAAAAACTATTCCTTCATGCAGATGCTCATATTGTTGAATCTGAAAATTGCAATATCGTCGTTCTCCTTCAAAGTCCCATCTCCAATTGAATGAAATAGGAGAGACAAGATAGAGACTTCAAGCGTTGTTGTTATGTACAAAGATGAGGGCTGAAAAAGCTCCTGAGATGACATGAAAAATGGAAGAGAAGTTTTCCTATCCCACATATACAAGATGTATGCGGATTGAGCTTGTCATATGGTGAGGTTGCATGTGTTTTTAATATCGAAAGGGCACGAAAGAGCGTGCGAGCTCATCTCAAACTTTTGGGATGCTCTTTGATGGTGCTTTGGCCTGTTGGTTTAGGCACCTCTATGGGTATACTCAATGGTCTCGCCCAAGAACAGCCACTTGGCTCACTGGTCCCGCCCAAGAACAATCGCTTGGCTAGGCTACGGCCCTCATTACAAGAGGTCAAATAGAGTTGATTTTGCATCTCTAGAAAGAGAAAACATGAACTACCCACGACAACTTATTATAGGAACCAAATCAAGAAGATAACAAATACACGCGGTCGGAACTCTGTAGCCAGTTATTCACGTGAAGCAATCTAAATTTGTCTCTAGTACCATTGTTCTGGAAAGACCTCCATATCCTCCACACAAATAAACTTAGAAGTCTAAGAGAACTAACTAGCAAGGCCACACACTAAGAAGAGAGATGCATTTCAACCCAACCAACCCCTCCAATATATAGCTCCAAGTCTAAAGGGGTAAGTCCCTCTTAAGAGGACATGTGTACCTTCCATCACATGGGTCCTAAGGTGTTCACATGGTTTCCAAGCTTAGGAAATCACATGGCTTCTGAAAAGAAAACTCTCCAAGCTCTCGTGTACAAACCAAGTGTCTAGGAGAAGCTTCAAATCAAGCCTAAGGCTCTGATTTTAATGCATTTTTGGCTGAACGTGGGATAAAACATCAATGTACAGTGCCGTATACACCTCAAGAGAATGGAGTTGCTAAACGAAAGAACAGGTCACTCATGGAGATGGCGAGGTGTATGGTCAAGAGTCAGTCTTTACCACATAGTTTCTGGCTTGAGGTTGTCATGTGTGCAGCATATGTACTGAACATGTGCCCCACTAAAGTGCTGCAGTCTATCACTCCATATGAGGCTTGGCATGATCGCAAGCCATCTGTTGCTCATCTGCGTGTTTTTGTTTGTTTGGAATATGCATTAGTGCCTGAACAACATCGCAGAAAATTGGATAAAAAGCAGTATAATGTATTTTTGTTGGGTACAGATCTGAAAGTAAAGGCTATCGTCTGTATCATCCACATACTAAACGCATTCTGGTTAGTCGTGATGTTGTTTTTGTGGAAGATGCTATTCAGTCATTGCTTTCATGTACTAAGGAGACATTTGTTAGCTCCAAAGACATGTATGCTACTTTGCTGCCTCTTTTTACAGGTGGATAGTCTAGTGCTGGTCCTAATGAGGAAACTTCTCAGCCCTTGCAGGTTTCATGTGATGGTGCAGATAATTCAATTTCTGATGCAGATGTACATGATGCACTTATTGACGAGAGAGCTGATATTGAGCAGGCAAGAACTATGCCAAAATGGCTGGTGTAGACCTTGCGTGACAGCAAATTAGATGCACCTCTGTCATATCGTACTCGTTCAGGCTCTCATAGTGCCTCTTTTGCATCAAATTGCTATGCAATGGCTGCATCTAGTCTCTGTGATGAGAATGAGCATGTTTCGTTTAATGAAGCACAAAATTCAAAAAACTGGATGGCTACTATGCAATCTGAATATGATGCTATAATGAAGAATGATACTTTGTCTTTATGTGACTTGCCTCCTAGCAAGAAGACCATTGGCACTAAGTGGGTATACAAGATGAAGCTCAAAGGGGATGGTACAGTTGACAGGTATAAGGCTAGGCTTGTTGCAAAGGGTTATGCACAGGAAAGAGGCATTGATTTTGATGAGACCTTTGCACCTACATGCCATATGACTACTGTTTGGAGCATCTCTGCACTTGCAACTCATCATGGTTGGAATGTACATCAGTTGGACATTAAAACAACATTTCTGAATGGTGACTTGCATGAAGAAGTGTATGTTTTTCAGCCCCGTGGCTTTGTGCAGAAAGGGCATGAAAACCAGGTGTGCAGGTTAAAGAAGGCATTATATGGTTTAAAGCAAGCACCACGTGCTTGGTATGAGAAGATACATGCCTATCTGATTGCACATGGTTTTGAGAACATTCCAACTGAAAGCACCTTATATGTTAAGCATGCTAATGATGTGCTTCTGATCATTGTTGTCTATGTTGACGACATGCTGCTCACTGGTCCTATTGAGAAGCATATTGCTGATTTTAAGGCTGATTTGCATGCCTCATTTGAGATGTCTAATTTTTGGCATTTGCATCACTATTTGGGCGCTCAGTTTATGCAAGTTGATGGTGGAACGGCTTTATGTCAAAGGAAATATATTGACACATTATTGCAGCGCTTGAAGACTGTAAGCCTATTTCCACTCCTATGAAGACAGGTTTACGTTTTAGTCTTCACGATGCTGGAGATGCATTTGATGTTGTTCTCTATCAGCATGCTGTTGGATGCTTGATTTACTTATGCATTACTCGACCAGATATTCACTTTACTGTCTCACAGATGAGCAGGTTTATGCATTACCCAGGAGTCAAGCATTGGCAGGCAGTTAAGCACATCTTTTGCTATTTGAGTGGTACTCGACTACAAGGGGGGATCACTACCGCCAGATTTGCATGCTTTTTCTGACTCTGATTGGGCTAGTTTCTATGACACTCGTATGTCCACTAGTGGCTTTTGCTTCATGCTTGGTAGCTCATGTATATCTTGGTTGAGCAAGAAGCAGCCTACTGTGACCACTTCTAGTTGTGAGGCTGAGTATAGGGTAGCTTTCACAGCGACTATTGAGTGTGTGTGTGTGTGTGTCTCAGATGCCTTATGGCTGATTTGGGTGTTGGTCAGACCTCTGCCACCACCATCTTCACTAACAGTCAGAGCGCATTGGCAATTGTGAGGAACCCTATGTTCCATGCTCGCACTAAGCACATTGAGGTGCATTATCACTATGTCAGGGAGAGGTTCTCTGCTAGGGAGATCAGCTTGGCATATGTGCCCACGCAGGAGAACATTGCAGATCTTTTCATGAATGCTCTGCCTAGGGAGAAGTTTGAAGCTTTCCACAAAGCTTTGGGCTTACTTCCTTTTGTGGAGTGATTTCCACATAGCTTGGCACTTCCTTATACATGAGTGCCATCTCCTTTTTCACCGCATCACTCCCAGAGGGGATTTGTTGATATATTTAGATGTGTGTGAACACACTAGGACCACCGGGGCACTTTTTTCCCTCTTTAGGAGGTTCTTTTCCCCCGGTTTGTATATACGCCTATTGCCGTAATGGGCTACTTATCTTTGTACATTCTCTAGTAATACATTCAGTATTGTGTGTTGTGCTCCAAGCTTCTTCTTCTTCCTTGTGTTGTTCGCATGCTATGCAGACGTCTAACTCCAACAATTTCTAAATAGGCGGTTTACATGAAGTGTATGTAATTTAGCCACGTGATTATCTGCACAAAGGGCATGAAAACAAAGTGTGTGCAAGTTGAAAAAGGCAGTATATGGTTTGAAGCAAGACATGCTTGGTATGAAAAGATACATGCCTACTTGATTCCACATGGTTTTCAAAACAATCCAACTGAGAGAACCTTATATGTTAAGCATGTAGTTGATGTGCTTCTTATCATTGTAGTGTATGTGGATGACATGGTGCTCACTAGTCCTAATAAGAAGCATATTTCTTAATTTAAGGCTAATTTGGATGCCTCTTTTGAGATGTCGAGTTTGGGTATTGACATCATTATTCACGCATGTCATTTATGCAAGTTGAAGGGGGAATAGCTTTCTATCAAAGAAAACATATTGACACATTATTGCAACATTTTGGCCTTGAAGGAAAACATATTGCTACACCTATGGAATAGGTTTACGATTAGCAATTTTATGCATTGCCTAGGTGTCAAGCATTGGTAGGCAGTTAAGTGCATCTTTTGCTACCTGAGTGCTATCCGGCTACTTGGGTTGTTGTATCCAAAGGGGGGATCATTACCCTGAGATTAACATGCTTTTTCTAACTTAGAATGGTTGGTTGCTATGAAACTCGTGTGCTCACTAGTGGTTTTTGCTTCATGCTTGGTCGCTCATGCATATCTTGATTGAGCAAGAAGAAGCCTATTGTGGCCACTTCTAGTTGTGCAGCTGAGTATAGGGAAGCTTTCACAACGACTATTGAGTGTGTATGGCTCAGATCGCTTTTGGCTGATTTAGGTGTTGGTCAATCTTCTACCACCACCATCTTCACAGACAATTAGAGCACATTAGCGATTGCAAGGAAACTTGTGTTCCATGCTCGCACAAAGCACATTGAGGTGTGTTATGATTATATCAAGGAGAGGTTCTCTGTTGGAGATATCAGTTTGGCATATGTTCCCACACGGGATAACATTGTAGACCTTTTCATGAAGGCTCTGCCTAGTTAGAAAATTGAAGCTTTTTTCAAAGCTTTGGGCTTACTTTGTTTTGTGGATTGATCCTTGTCCACATAGCTTGGAACTTCGCTTATACATGAGTGCCAGTTGCTTGTTTCCTGCATCACTCCCAGGGGCGGTTTGTTGATATATTTTAGTTGTGATGTGTGTGAACACACTTAAGACCACGGAGTCACTTTGTGTGAACACACTTAAGACCACGGAGTCACTTTTTTTTCTTCTTTAGGAGGTTTTTTCCCCCGGCTTGTATATATGCCTATAATCCTAACGAGTCACTTATCTTTTGTACATTCACTTGGTAATTCATTCAGTGTTGTTTTGTGCTTCAATCTTCATTTTCTTCTTCCTTGTGTTGTTCATGTGATTGCACAAACCTCAAGCTCCAACAATTGGACAAGTAGATCATGAAAAAAGTCAAAAAATTCTTAGACATGAAGTTTAACACTTGGCAATGATAGAAAGACAATTTCTTTTCTCTTAAGACAAAGGATTTTGAAGGCGAATTACTATTTATAAAGGAAGTAAAAAATTTATCCCAGTCAATATTTTTGAAATGTGCCATTTCGAGTATTAGGTAAAGCAAAGGAGATGGCATCATTGAAATTATCAAATTTACATCAGATAGGATTGGCAAGATAGTTGCTATGAGTCTTGTAAAAATTGAAAGCATCCCAAATAATAATCAAATAGCAATGTATTTTACATAAAGATATATATTTTATACAAGATATTTTGAATTGATGTGTGGATTGTCCAAAACATGCAAGTGCGGGATAAGTTGACCTCAAGATAGAGTTGAAGCATGTTGAGAACAAAATTACAATCTCAATTCAAGAAAGCGACAAGTGCTAATCTTACCAAAAGAACATGACATCAATTGCTTCTATATGCATTTTTGGCGTAGGAGAAAGGTTTTGACCTTAACAAATATCCAAATTTGACTACCCATTAGCTTATGTATATATTCAAGAAATTTATTCTTCATGTAAAGGAAACACAAGAGAAGCCTCTTCCTCATCTGATTCAGAGATTTATTATTGTCATAGTTCTTTAAAATGGAGGGATAATTCTTTAGATGAGTATCTAATGAAAGGATCTCTATGTTCTTTCTTCTAGAAAAGCAAATTCAAATTAAAAGAAAAAGAAGGGAATTCATGAAAATAAGAGAAAAGTACATTGCAACCCATGAGCTTGTAAGGAACCCGTCTCCTTTTTAGTTGGCTACCATGAATTACAAAAATCTCCTTATATCTAAACAGCGGCTTCATTCCATTGTTATTAATCCCTCTCCCTATAAAATTGATTGACATATAGATATTTCTCTAGGAGTACTTCCAAAGTTCACCATCTAGATCTTCCAATATGCATCACACCAGATTACATTCCAAATGGAAACTAAACAACCCAACACCATCTCTAGAAGAGGATGCTACCCACTCATCTGTCAATTGAGTTCGATGGTCACATAAACACACACACCTTGGTGCTAAATGGGCAAGAGAAGAGAAGATGGTCATATCTTCTTTATGTTGACGACATGATCGCTCCTACTTCATCTACATTTGTATCCGCATGAGTGCATCTCCATTTTGTATCCAGGAGGCACTCCATTTCTAGTCTATTTCCATTTCATATTGTATTTCCTTTGTATTTGGGTACCTTGCCATGTGCTTCTAACAGTTGTATTCATTCTCCTTTCAAGAGACTTATCCCACATATGATGTACTTTTGAGAGCCCCTCCCAAATCTATATAAGGAGGGCCTCTCCCCTCATTTGTACTTGGTTAGAAGGTTGAGGAGCCTACTCCATGCTCTTGGGAAGCTCATTTCTAATCCACATGAGTTTACCCATTTCATGGTCTACTCATTTTGTGTCTCACACATTCTTTGTTTTGTGAGAGTACTTTACTTTTCATTTTGCTTCCGCATACGTACTTTCTACATGGTATCAGAGCTGTAGGTGGAGGTCTTGGTGGTTCGTTTGGCGGTGATTTTGGTGGTGGTGGTGGTGCTTGAGTTTTGGTGGTGTGGCTCTCTCCTCATTGAGAGAAGCTTCTCTTTGCCATCATTCATACTCTTTTGGGTTATACTTTTCCCATTTGCCCACCCTTATACTTTGTGTTTTGGAGGTGTTGTATGGACTTCGTATGTGCACTATGATATCACACATCTTAGAGCATTGCACATTCATTCTTGCAGGCATTGTTCAGAGAGCTATTAACACATGGCACGCTGGTGAAGTGTGTAGTAGCACTGTTTGTAACATTTTTTTTTCATGAGTTTTGAACTGAGCACTATGGCTTTTGTGCCTGTTGTGCTTCAATATAGCAAAATTGCGCAATAAAACAAAAGTCAAGCAGGCCACAGCTTCTGAACACATCGCTCAAAAGGATCAACTCTCAGCTGCAATCACATCCCTCAAGTTAATGCCAAGTTCTCTCAGCAAGAGAGAGAGAGAGAGCAAGAGAGAGAGAGAGAGAGCAAGCACTGTTAATGTCTGTAATTGCATTGGGCTTATAGTTCATGCGTTGTTAATCTCTGTAACTGTATTCGGTTGATCCCATTCTATTAGTCATCAGGGCTCAATCCTGCAAGTCTCAACATGCAAACACAGAAAATGACAAAGACAATGCAACCTTGGAGATCCGGCCATCGACGGATTCGATGACGGGGCCCCCGTTACCTGTAGTAGCCTGGCAGATTGCGTTTGTATGTTACACGGGGCAATCATGGTGTTCTCTGCGTTTGTGACTTCTTTGCGATAGGGATAGTGTCTCCACTGATTTAATAGAGCTCTCATGATGTCGCACTGTTGTCTTCAGAAGCCGTGCGCTTAACACAAACTTGTATTTTCGCCTCTGTTTCTCTGTGCTTGAGAACCGTTTATCTTCGAACATCAGTAAACAAAAAGCAACTGAGCTGTGGAGTGGGTTCTTTTGGGGTAAAGATTGTAGATAATCGCAGCAAAAGCTCAGATGAGATTATGGGTCCAAGACTTAACTTAAGATCATAAGAGATTAACGAGAACTTGGCCACAAAAGACACATCTTGCCTGTGTGCAGTTGCGCGCTCTTGCATATGACTGCGTGCGTGGAAGGAGGGAGAAGAAAAAGAGGGTACTGAATCCAACTGGCGTGATCATTTGCTCGCTCCCATGTGAGGATGAAGGCACTCCATGTCAAGCTGGAGACAGATGCTTTGCTGTGTTCAATGTCGACCAGAAGCTAGTGCTAGATGTGCAACCAATCTTAGATAATCATACTCTCCAAAAATAGCTCTAATTTTGAAGCACTTCGGTGAGGAGTGACTACAAACGGCTAATTTTAGAGCCCCTCCAGCAAGCGACGGAGAAAGAGACAAAAAGACGATACAGCCGACAGTGGGGAATTCACGTGATATTCTGAATCACTACAGCAATGAGCACATCGTCTAAAACCACCCATCTATCCACTTGCATCCACGTGTGTACTTATCCATATGCATTTCCGTTGATACACTAAAAGATTACTTATTTTTCTATTATTCATATGCAAAAAGATTATTTATTGTAGTCTCTCCTCAAGGAGTTGTATTGCAAAGGGCTTTAAATCCTCTCTCTCAATAGAACTGTTGTAACTCTATAAGGATTTTCGCTCGCCACTCTTGGGTCATTGACACTCCAAGTCCCCAAGGGTACCCACCTTGTAAGCACACTTTGTATTCGTGCAAGAGGTTCCTTCTCAAGGGTACCACCACTTTATTTTGGCACACTTAAGGCACTAAGTGCCCTCTCTTGTAAACTCAAGCAATAAAAGAAAAAGGATATTGTGTGTCTGATTGTGGGATTGGAGGCTAGTCTAAGCCCACCCACAAGTTCTCTTTGAGTATGGACTCTCCCCACTCCACGGTGTCTCTCTTTGCAAAAGTGAAGGGCTCTTCTAAGCCCCCCTCCCCCCCCCCCTCCCCCCCCGAAGTGTCTCTTCTATTTCTTGGTACAAGTGAAGGGCTACTCTAAGCCCCTCCCCCCCTTCCCAAGGAGTTTTGCAGTCTGGTATCGAGTTGTTCATTTTAAGACTTGCAATTATTTGAAGTAGCATCTTTGGCAAGATATTTTGGTAGTGTTTCTAAACACTTTATCTTCAAAGCTTGTGCGTTTGGCGAAGATTTTGGTAGTGTTTCGAAACACTTTAGCTTCGAAGTTTTGTAATGACCAAAAGTGAAGGTAGCTCATCATCTATGGCTAACTTCTTATCCTCTTTCACCCCTATTTTTATGCTTAAAGATGAACGCCTCAATGGATAAAATTACAATCTATGCAAAGGTTTCATGCGCGCTTATCTCTACACGAATCTTCTTCATGAGGTCGTAGACGGGACAGACCCCGAACCCAATAGGGATACCAATTTAGACGATTGGCATGTGTGGAATGTCAAGGACAAAAGAGCTTTAGGTCAGCTATTACTTACCCGCGACGAATTGACGAAGGGACATATCACTACCTGCAAGACGTCCAAGGATGCTTGGGATATGTTAGCTGCTTTGTATGAAGACAAGACCGCTTCGAAGATATATGCATTAGAGGCCGAGTTTCATAATTTTACCATTAAGCCACACGACACAATTACCAGGGTCATAGCCTGATTCGAGGACTACCAGCGTAAATTAGCACTATGTGGTAGGCAGATCTCTAGTGAAGACATGACCATTAGACTTCTCAATAATTTACCGAAGTCATACGAGACAAACTTTGTATAATCGTGGCAAAGTCTTATCTTGTGAAGAGGTTCGTCGACTATTGCTCCTTCACGACTCGCGAGCCAAATCGACTTCCTCACAAGAGTCAGCCATGAAGGCCAAAGGCCCATTCAATAAGGGCAAATCCACAAGTCATCAGGCTAGCAATGGATCTAAGCAAGGATCGCATAATTCATCGAAGAAGTTCACCTGCAATTTCTGTGGAAAATCAGGCCACTTAGAAACGTTTTGCTATAAAAAGAAACAATCATCGAAGGCTTCTACGTCTAGGCAAGCATCCAAAGGCTCCCAACATAGATCCCACTGCTCGAGTGAGGAACTTTTCATCTCCACAGAAGCCAAAGCACTAGTGACTTCAAGCTCCCCACATGAGTGGATCTTTGATAGCGGAGCTACCTCCCATATGTGCAAAGACAAGGACTCCTTTCAGGAACTCGAAGAGCACACGGGAGAAGTCTATCTTGGCAACAATAAAAGTTTACCCATCGAAGGCAAAGGAAAATTTCAAATTTCCAACCATCAAAGGGAATGCAAGTCTTTATCCAATGTTCTTTTTGTCCCAAACTTATGTATGAATCTACTTTTCATCAAGGCCATTACAGATCATGACAAACAAGTATGGTTTGATAATACCTCAGTTAAGGTAGTTGATCCCCATACAAAGAATGTCATTGCTCAAGGTATAGAAGAAAAGGGCCTCTACAAGCTATCATGCTTTGTATCCAAAGAATCAAACTCAAGTTTGTGGCACCAGAGATTTGGCCACACTTCATACTTATCAAAAATCTCTTCATCCCAACTTGTGAAGGGATTTCCAAAGATAGGGCGACTTACTAATGTCTCCCAAGCTTGCACCCAAGGTAAGCAACACAGGGCCCCAGTTCCCAAGGAAGCTTCAACACGAACGAGGAATCCACTAGCCCTTATCCACATGGACTTATGTGGACCTATGAATACCCCATCCCTGAGTGGATCCCTCTACTTTTATCTTCTAGTAGATGACCACTCTCGCTTTATTTGGGTGTACTTTTTGAAGTCAAAGTCAGACACATTCTCTAAGTTTCAAAGTTGGATCAAGGAAGTTGAGAATGAAGCTTCAACTAAAGTCAAAACCGTCAAATCAGATGGAGGTGGCGAGTTTATCAATCATGACTTTGATAACTTTGTCACCCAGAAAGGGATCAAAAGACAAGTCACTCAGCCTCATACTCCATCACATAATGGAGTTGCTGAAAGGAAGATACACAGTGTGATGGAAATGTCACGAACAATGCTTCATCACAAGGATCTACCCTACAAGTTTTGGGCAGAAGCTCTGCATACTTCCGTTCACATTCTTAATCGAGGATTTACAAGTGCATTACACAACAAAACACCCTTCAAAGCATACTATGGAAGAAAACGAAATGTGAACTACTTTCGAGTCTTTGATAGTGAAGCTTTTGTCCATGTACCAAAAGAAGATAGAAACAAGTTACAATCAAAGTCCAAGAAACACATATTCATAGGCTACAGTGACCAATGAAAGGCATATCGTCTATATGATATGGCAAACCACTCCATCACCATTTCGAAGGATATGATCTTCAATGAAGCTTCATCATACTCAAGAAAAGATTCAAGTACAAGTCTTAGTCCACCTATCTACACTTCAGAGGGGGACTCAGTATTTCCAACTTCCAACTCAGAAGCAAGTACTTCACAACAACCACGCCGATCTCAAAGGCTTCTTGATAGGCAACAACGTGAACAAAGTCATTATGTTAATTATGCTCTAATGCAACAAATTCAGCAAATTCCAGAGCCATCTAACTACAAAGAAGCTCAAGGCCAACCAGAATGGGAAACAGCTATGAACGAGGAACTCGATGCAATAGCGAAGAACAAGACTTGGACATTAGTTCCCAAACCAACAAACCATCAAGTCATAGGAGTCAAGTGGATATACAAAGTCAAATACAAGTCTGATGGCACTCTAGATAAATATAAGGCAAGATTAGTAGCTAAGGGATACAAGCAACAAGATGGCATTGACTATGAAGAAACCTTTGCCCCTACTGCAAGATTCACAACCATAAGAGTCATCTTAGCACTAAGTGCTCACTTTAAGTGGCCCATTTACCAGCTGGACGTCAAAAGTGCATTCCTAAATGGAGATCTTCAAGAAGAAGTATATGTTGAACAACCTGAAGGATTCAAGATCAAAGGCAAAGAAGATCAAGCCTACAAGCTTCACAAAGCACTTTACGGCCTCAAGCAAGCTCCCAGGGCCTGGTATGAAAAGATTCACAAGTTCTTTGAAGACAACGGATTTCACAGAAGCAATGCTGATGCTAATCTCTATATCTATCAAAAGGAGTCTTTAGTAGCCATCATCATTCTCTATGTAGATGACTTGATCTTGATAGGCTCAGACGAAGAACGCATCCAGTTCACATTACACAACTTCACCTTGAGTACTCTATGACAGATCTTGGATTACTACACTACTTCTTGGGTATGGAAGTTTGGCAAACCAAAGAAGGTATATTCCTATCACAAAAGAAGTACTGCTCTGATCTACTTTCCAAATATAACATGGACCAGTGTCGCTCAGTTTCTACACCACTTGATCCCAACATCAAGCTTACACTGGATGACTCATCATCACTTGTGGATGTTCATACCTATCGACAGCTTGTTGGCTCATTACTCTATCTTGCCAACACTAGACCAAATATTGCTTATGTCGTTGGTATACTCAGTCAGTTTGCACATCAGCCTTGTCAGAATCATTGGGATGCTGCTCAGAGATTACTTCGTTACCTTGCCCTCACTCGACATCATGGTCTTTGGTACAGAGGGGGCATCATATTCGTCGGATATTCCGATTCAGATTGCGCTGGTGATCTTGATTCTCAACGATCTACTTCTGGGTATATATTCTTGCTTGGCTCAGGACCTATCTCTTGGGCAAGTAAGAAACAACCTACGGTCTCTCTATCATCTACCGAGGCCGAGTACCGAGCATCCAGCTTTGCAGCATGTGAGGCCATCTGGCTTCGACGTTTATTATCTGACATTGGTGTTTTGCAGGATACTCCGACATGTCTTCACACGGATAGCCAGTCAGCCTTGACCATCGCCAAGAATCCATTGTTCCACGCTCGGACGAAGCACATCGAGATCCAATACCACTTCATCCGCGAGAAGCTCATATCTCAAGAGATTACTCTGGAGTAGTGTACCTCTCAGGAGAACCTGGCGGACATGTTCACGAAGGCTCTACCTCCGGTCCCGCTTCAGCGCTTGGTGGACCTCTGCAGCATTCAGCCGCTCCAAAATGGAGCTGCAGAGGGGGTGTTGACGACATGATTGCTCCTACTTCATCTACATTTGTATCCGCATGAGTGCATCTCCATTTTGTATCCAGGAGGTACTCCATTTCTAGTCTATTTCCATTGCATATTGTATTTCCTTTGTATTTGGTTACCTTGCCATGTGCTTCTACAAGTTGTATTCATTCTCCTTTCAGGAGACTTATCCCACATATGATGTACTTTTGAGAGCCCCTCCCAAATCTATATAAGGAGGGCCTCTCCCCTCATTTGTACTTGGTTAGAAGCTTGAGGAGCCTACTCCATGCTCTTGGCAAGCTCATTTCTAATCCACATGAGTTTACCCATTTCATGGTCTACTCATTTTGTGTCTCACACATTCTTTGTTTTGTGAGAGTACTTTACTTTTCATTTTGCTTTTGCATGCGTACTATCTACACTTTAGCCTTCCAATATCTGTTGCACCATGGAGAGGCATTGAAAGAAATTTGTTGACCTTGGAATTGGTGCAAATGCACCAATGAAGAATTTGTCATAGGACTACCACCTTCTTCATCTCAATAAAGAGGTGCCATCAAACTTCAAAATTAATTTCCATCTAATCCAAGACTATGATTTGCACCAATTCTTACTAAGTTTGAGGTTGAAATCTGAATTCTTCTTGAGCATGGATACAGCTTCAACTTTATTGGAATTGTCCCATCTAAGTCCATTGATGAACTACAACAATTGCACATTTTTCATGACCCCATGCTAAGATATGGTTATGCATAAAGCACCAATCATCATATTCTAGTTTTAGAATCATATCAATTTCATTTTGTATCATAAGCTCTAACCATTTGGGGATCATTGAATAAAGAGAAAAGAGAGCCATGATGAGGAAATAGTTCTTCCACCTAGGGAAGGCTAGAAGGGAGAGGTTTCATCTATTTTTGAAGATGAATTGAGAACACTATTTATTTTTGTTAAGACCTTGATCATCCACTTAGCAAGTCTTCTGTACCAAAGCCAAGATGGGGTAATTGTTCGATTCAAAACTTAATTTTAGGATGGGATACCTTTCTCTTCCTCTTGAGAGGTAACCCATCCCTCTTTTTTAATCAAATCGCTTTGTTCTAAAAAGGTGTTCTTTCTTTTAATGTGAACTTTAATTATCAAGAAAAGAGAGAAAAATGACCCAAGGAGACCCGTTTAGATCAGCGGATTAAATATAAAGGAGCCTTCATGGTGAGCAGCATAGATACAAAATAGGGTGGAAACTTGAACAAGATTAGCCCCTAAAAGAATAGAAGTTAAAAAGGGAATACATTTTAAACTTATTAATCATCCTAAATATAATTTTCTCATATTTATAAACCTCATCCAGATTCTAAGTGAAGAACTTTCTAGTGAATATAATATTGAGACATGGCCTATCATGAATGGAAGGGCTTGTTTCTTAGTTATATTTTCTTCTTTTGCAATGGGATGGAGGAAACTTCTTCCAAGTATCTATTCTAGTTGTTAGAGTCATGCTTTGGGGTCTTCGAGTACAATAGCAATAGAGAAGGGATATGGCATTTCGCAAACGCCTCACCTTGCTTATGGTGTCCTAAAAATTAAAGCATTCCTAATACCCTAAATGGATTGAAAAAAATAGAGTGAATCCAAAACTAGAGGAGCTTATCAATTTCCCTATACTCTCCAAACATAGTTCCTTTCCAAACGAAGCCACTAGGATGAAATTTATTCCACTTGAACTGAAGGTAGCTCCTATGATTGTTTGGGAATTTGCGCCCAACAAACTAACGAACCATATCCCTAATCAATTTTGCAAAACTGGCAAAACATAGCAATCAATCCCATTTTCGTACTTTGATTTTTTTTGCCCAAGTCGCCTTCTAGATAATGATCCATAACAAATGGCTTTCTTGCATATTATTCTTGAGGCACCGAAAATCCTTGAATCTATAAGTCCACTAAGAATGATTCCAATGAACATTCCGTTTTGAATTCATACTTCTCTTTATCAATCTCATGTGCTTCAATGTTGATAGCTTGTTGTTACCATTGTTACCGCGAGGGACAAGAGAGGATATATTCATCACGGAATTGATCTTAATAGCCGATTTTCAAACAAGTACTTGAATGCCCATTACAAGAGCCTAGTAGCCAATGTTAAGATCTTGTAAACAATGTTCACACAGGTAATCGAATGCCAATTACCAAGAGCATTCTTGAGACCTTTTTATAAATAATGATGCCATCATTGAGCTTAGAGCGCGGACCCAAAATTTCTTAAGAGACCCATGACATGAATAATTTCAAAGACAAAATAAGGGGGCATCAAGAATCATGACATTAATAATCTGAAGGAGAAACAAAGGAGCATCAAGGATGTTCGCTATGTCTTGTGTGATAGTCTTTTCACAAGCTTTGACAACAAAGACCCTCACAAAAGTGATGTCTTTGATCCTAACAAGGGGAAATGGAGAAGATCATCTTAAAATACTAGAAAGGAACTTCACACTTCTGCTCTTATTTTTAAAATTAACCTAGGGAAGAAAATCACAAGCTTTTTTATTCTTCAAACTTAAACATGGCTTTGTAAAACATGTCAATGTTGTCATCTCAAAAGAGCTTTGACTTGAAGGCTAAATTCATAACCTCAAGTATCTGTAAGGTCCTAAGCTTCTTATAAATGTGATTATAACTAGCCATGTCACAAGGGTCAAGGTCAAACAACTCCTAATAGAGAAAAATCCTTCCAGACATAACCTTAACTAAGACCTCACATAATTTCACATAAGATTTTTCACATAGAAAATCATCTCCAACCACTTGGCAAGAGAAGAGGAAAGTTCCTCCTCTTGACATCAATGGCCTCACAAATTCTACTCGTAATCAACTCCAAGTCAAGGAATCTAGAATCCATACTTGCCTACCTTGCTTTGAACATGAAGGTTATTCTCCTGGATGGAGAGAGAGACCCACCTGAGGTACATCAAGACCTTTTAATTAAATCCTTATTAAATGTAAAGGCTATCCAATGGAGCCTCTCTAAAAAGATCATTAGAGCAATTACTTTACAAAGTAATACTATCAAAGGGACCCACATCAAGTCTATTTGTAAAACTTGATACATGCACCCCTTTATACCCTTCCCCTCTACCCCTTGAATCACGACTACTCTGTATCCCCATTGATCTTCTAAAGATTCAACCATATTGAAATCCTCAAACACATCTTGAGATTGGAAAGAGCTAAGATTCTTGTGGTGGGAAGCTACTCTCGTGCGAGTTTATCTCGTTTTCCTTGCATGTCTACATGCATAGAACCCAACACCATGCTATCAATATTCCTTGGTTCGACCATAATACTCTAATTGGTACACATGTTCACTTCCATGTGAGGACTCCCAAGGCTTGCCTTGGGAAGCCCCTTATTTCAAACACAAGTATGGCTGATGAGATGTCATATGCCAATGTTCTGTAACTTTTCTCTCTTGCCTCCCTTTCAACTATGACCACCCATGATTAAGATAAACCCCATAAGGATTGTTATAGCAAGTTCAGTTTTAATTATCTTGATAACTTGGCATCGATAGGTCTTTCCTTCTTCCACGAAAGGGTGAAAGCATTTGACAAATTGTATGAAGCTCATATCCAACCTCAACAAGTAGTCAAAAAAGTACTCTCTCCAAAAAATAGGATGTTAGACTCGACTAGAAAACTCGAAGAAAACTAGGCTGCCAATGGAGATTCTTAAAAGATGCCACTGAGAACAAGACTTAGTATTGGCTAGGACTCGTTGGTTTGGCCTTTGTGAGGTGCCATCCCAGTTTTGAACCCACTATAAAAAAGCCCTCATAAGGTGCCGATTTGGAATAGTCTTCCCAATTTTCCTCTCGATTGACACAAATCTTCAAAAGACAATTGACAATGGGAACATGATGGAGATGGAAATCTTCCTGACTTGTGTTTCAAATGTCATAAAATTGGCCACTTTACTCGTGATTGCCTGTCCCGGCAACCTTCCTCGACCAAGGAGCAGCCCTCTCAAAAGAATGCTCCGATTAAAGCCGTTGAAAGCTTCATGTCTCGTATCGGATATGGTTTGGCTCTTGCCTGTTGAGGCAAAGGTCCAAGGTTCAACCACCGGGCTGTACATGTAATGGCTTTGGTCAGTTAAACCAATTGTAACCGAGTTGTCACCTTGTCTAATCCCTCCTTTGTGGGATACATGAGGTCTCGCAGGTACCATGCCCATTCACTTATACACTTGCACTTTCAAAGTTAAAGCTCGGGTGAATATGCTTAGGCTCAACCTCCATTTAAAAAAGAACAAAGGTTGACCAATGACCCCTTTTACCCTGAGCAGCCCTTTTAGGATGCTGCAATAACTCGATGACAAGAGCTGAATTCCACGCAGCCTCAGGAGTCAGCAAGACATTCCTAGAGAAGAATTTAAAGATCCAATAACGTTCTTCTTGACGCCGTCTTGCAGGCTGCTGAGGAAGAGGAGGCAGACATTGAGGTTTCCCTTCTCCGCCCTGGAAACAATTATGGATGGGGAGGTACTTCTGAGTCGAAACTAAAAGAAATGCCGAAAGCTGAATCGTCCAGGAGATCAAGTACACTCCGCCCCCTCAGACGAACTGTTAGATGAAGCTAAGCATAATGTCATATAACGTGAAGGAATCAACAGACTTGTTTTGAACTGCAGGATAATAAGAAATTGGCTGACCATTACAAAAGATCACTTCGTCGATCATGCACCCATAAACCTGCCCTACCGTCTCTGGGGTTCTAATCGGATTGCAACTGCCCCAAGCCTGCATTGGCACGATGCTCCGCCAGTTTCATCGCCAACTTTCTTGTCTATATGCGCTAACAGATAGAATGGCATTTGGATTTTCTGCCCTACTGCACCTCCCAATATACAGGGTGGTCTGCACATCAACCAGCTCCCAGAGAAGCTCTGCAATAAGCTTCTACGGAAACAATCTACTCGCACCATCTGGCCTTCTGCCTTTCTCTCGTTACAAGATGGCTATCGCAGTCCTAGCTGATAAAAACCCAAAAAGCCTCCAAAGGCTCAGAAATTTAAGCGATAGAATTCACTCTTACTGTTTGCTAGGTTTCAAGAATTAAAAGAATATATTCAATTTCCTGCTAAAGGTCCAAGGAGAACAAAAGAAGGGTGAAAAATCACAAAGGATATAAAATTCGTAGACCTGTAGACATTCATACAATAATTATTTATATAATGAAAGAACTTCATGCCCATTAATTTACATAAAGCTGTCTGTATTTTCAAATTCATATTAGTTACTTGCCCATCTGATAGAATTCCGCCTATTTATACTTCATCCTATTCGAGTAAAAAAAATCATCAAGAAGAAAAAAACAGATCATTTTTTATTCTTTTAAATGGAAGTTCGACAAACCTAATACAGCTGTACCAAATGAGCACCATTTTTTATTGAAAAGATGCAACACGATGGTTTAAATATCAATGTGTTAAAGATTCCCAATAACATAAATCGAAGACGAAGTCACCATTTCTTCAGCTCAAAGAAATTTATGCCACTTGTGTATAGGAGAAGGGTTTACAGGAACAAAAACAGAGCATTTCGTAGAAGCCAGGTAGAAAAAGCGGAAGGGGTATTCAAAGGAACATAGCATCAACTAATGGCAGGTAAAAACTGATAGTACGGTGCTTACACATTACAAAGCTGTACTATAACGAAGAAGGCACGACAGTATATGAATACAGCCATTACATTGCTACCTGCATAGCATCGAGTACCGCCAGCCAGGAGGTAGAGGGAGATAGAGTACCTTACACACTGAACTCCAATGAAGAGAGCATAACGGTATTATGAACTTACACACTGAACTCCAATGAAGAGAGCATTACAAAGCTGTGCTATAACGAAGAAGGCACGACAGTATATGAATACAGCCATTACATTGCTACCTGCATAGCATCGAGTACCGCCAGCCAGGAGGTAGAGGGAGATAGAGTACCTTACACACTGAACTCCAATGAAGAGAGCATAACGGTATTATGAATGCAAGCATTGTCTTGCCGTAGAATCAAGTACCTGCCAGGAGGTAATCTAATCATAGAATACAAAAGGGCTACTTCTAATCCTATTCGAGCTACTTATTGATAATACCTAGGCTCTGTAGTACGATTAAAATTATGTATGTAACAACTACTCGGCAAAATGACCTACTGTAAAATACAAAAAGGCAAATGCCACATATGGGATAGAAGTCCTGAAAAGCAACATAGTAATATCTCCATGCATGATTGTTTACTCGTAAGGATATTAACCTTGCAAATCAGACTAGGCACAGTTCTGTGCATGGATCTCTCTAACAAGACTCCAAATGGAAAACTAAAATTGCGGTGAAGCCTCTACAAGTGCTGCTGACTTGTTCCGTCTGCATGCTCATCTAGGGATACTGATTTGCTCCTTTTGTCTAGCCATCCAATTATGTCATTAAAAACTAGCTGAATGTTGTCATCTGGTTCACCCGATGTAAGGCCATGCCACATACCAGGGTACAACTTCATCTCTTTGTCAAAGCTCAATGCTGAGTCGAAAAGTGCCTTGCTTACAGAAGGATCTGTCACTTTATCATCTTCTCCATGGAGAACCAGAAAAGGTAATGTCACCTGCATCATTTTTACATTTCAACGGGTGTGTGGGTGTGCGTGCCCAAGATGAAAATAAAGATCAAATCCTTACCTCGTCCAATCTTTGTTCCAAGTCCATACTCACTAAGAGCATTTCAAGAGCAGTTTTAACACGTGGTCTGTCCTGGTAGATATAGGGGTTTTGCCTGATCTGTCGTTATAAGAAGTTTAGACAAAAAGTTTCCTTCTATCCATACGTCTAGGAACTCGGATATTGTTCTCTGCAATCCACAAGGCTACAGAATGCTTATGATGCTCGTCTCTCTTACCTCTTGTCTCTTGCCAGGGTCTTTGAATGACGCCTCTATAACATCTTTAGTTGGCACAATCTTCCATGTTGGGAAGGCAGAGCATAATTTTGTCAATATGTTCTCTATCAGAGGATGCGTCTTGGATTCTTCTGCTATCTGTAATCAAGAACGGAAATAATCTTCGATGAACTGCCCTATACACTCAGCATGCGGTTTAAGGAGAAGATTTGTAAAAGTACAAAAAAACGCCCACACCTTGCACATAGGCGCCACGAGGACAGCTCCATTCCAGTCGATTGGTTCTTTCCTGTGGACAAGCAGTGCAACTGCCCCTCCCATCGATTCGCCATAGAGAAATCTCGGCAGATCCTTAAACTCTTCCAGTTCTGCACACAAAAATAATAAAAATGATCACAATTTTTCTTCAGTTCTACAAAAACAGATAACAAAAATGATCACACTTTTTTCCCCAGGAGAGGAAAACAGTTTTTATTTCTTTTTTAAGAGAGGAAACTCATGTGAATGTCAAATTGATATCGTTATAGAGCAATATAACATAGAAATGGAGCTAATATTATGTCATAAGATTCAAAGCCCCTCATCTTCAGAGACAATCTGATGCATAAACCATAGATGAACCATCACCACCTCTTGGATCATTAATTAGATATTCGTCATTCGATCAAGCCTCTCATCATTGATGATGCCTGCTCTTTCCATGATCTAATGAAGATGTTTGTAGATCATCAATGTTATATGGTTGATTAATAATCTCTGTAAGTCAATTGATCGCGATGCAAGTGAAGAATGATCTTTGCTGGCTTCATGGGATAGAAAGATCAACATAAGTCATAAAAGCATTAGCTTCAAGCACATTGGAATGTTTAATCCACATTTCCTTCAACCATTAACGAATTAACCTTACATCTGTCTCATGGCGTTTATATCACTCACACTTTGCTGGATCAACACTCTCACATTTGCGGATTATGGAGTTACAACCTTAGCAATTTTCCCTGAGGCATCTAACATGCCTCTTTATCTGATATGGAGTCTATAAGAACAATGTTACCCTCTATATCTGATATAGTCTCTAAGAACAGTGTTACCAATCCTAGGATATGTTCAATGGCACCTGTAGTAGTCATTATAATTTATCGCTGTCACAAATACTTACTATATATTCATGAAATGCATATCCACATTCCTTTCACCATTAGCTGATAGTAGTCATTCAAATCCATCATCATCCTAGTAGCTACTATGTATTTATGGAATGCATATCCACATTCCTTTCACCATTGACTGATTGGCAGTTTTGGTTTCAGCATCACACTGACAAACCTTATATTTATCTCATGGTTTCAAATCGTTCACATTTTGCTACATCCAGCTTCACACATTTGCAGGTTATGGAGTTACTAACTTCAGCGCTTCTTCCCAAGATATCTATCAATCACCTTTATCTGATACACAAACACTAAGAAAAGGGTTACTACTACCATCCGTACATCTGTCAATAGCACCCATTGAGCATGTCGTCATAAAAGCCTATCACAGTCCCAGATAATTACTGTATATGGAAACATTTCAGTGCAATATCAAAGGGTAAAACCTTACTTTCTGATCAAGATGTCAAACCATAATGAAAATCATCACCTTCTTATCAAGCATCAGGATCGAAATATCTGCATGGCTTTGTTAAAGAACTGGCACGCACACTGAGATGGATCAAGAACAGGATCTGATTATTATCTACCGAGCGCAGTTTAAACATACTAATAAGGGAAAGAAGTCCATCGGTTACAAAGCCTAACTTGAGAGCCCAGGGATAGTCCTGGGGAATTGGTTATGTCCAGTGAAGTACCTGGGACTGCATTATTATTGGATTATCATTTTTGTCACACACCCCCCTAATCTAATAATTCTTACATTTGAAGTTTTAGGCCAAGCTGCTGACAGCTTTCATGATGTTTGACCGTTGGAAGTGACATAGAAAGGAAGTCAGCCTGCCCATATGTTCTGACATGAAAAAATTATATGCTGCCATCAGCAATAAATTCTCTTATAAGCTGTAGCTTCATAGCAATGTGCTTGGTTTTTTCGGAGTGTCTTAATTTTCTTGCAAGCAAGATGGCTGACAAATTATCACAATGGAGGAGTTGTTCACTAGGAAAGAGTTTAGTTTCCATTATGAGGTGTTTGTACCAGATACCTATTTTCAAGGCAAGTGTCATGGCAATATATTCAGCCTCTGTTCATGACAAAGTGACTCTGTTTTGTCTCTTAGTTTCCCAAGATATTGCTTCCCTTGACTGAGAGAAAAATGTATAGATTGAAGTGTATGCTGATGGACCCCCAATCTGCATCAGAGAAGCCCATCAAGAGAGGTCTTGGTACAGGTTGTATAGTATGATCATGGAGGCCGAAGGTCTTTGCATGTTTTAAGTATCACATCTGCCACTTGGAGTGCAGTTTCCACTCTTTTGCATGAAGCAACCTGGTATTTCTTTTAAATAATGTTTGAATATAATTTTGTGACTGTACACATTGGCATCTGATTGGAATCGTGTACAGCCAAGATGTGTCACACACTGGTGGAATCGCTGGTATCAGTGACAAGGAGGTTGAGTCGATCCATAGATAGACTTAAGTAGTCGACAAAAAAAAAATCAAGGTGCTGCTTAGAAGCATAACCCCATCAAGCTGCATCATATAGATTTTCTCCTGTAAATCGCCATGTAAACGAACATCCATTTGATAAAGCAGGGAGCCAAACATCGCAGCAATAGCAATCAAACTCTAAAAGATGTAATGCACCGGACCAGAGAAAAGTTACTTGAGTAAAACCACGAGCTACAAGTCTTGCCTTGTATGGGGAGAGAGCCATCAGCATGGTATTTCTTCTGTAGCAACCATTTGCATGTATTTAACTTCTGATTGGGTGGAGCAGGGACTAGTTCACAGGTGGCATTATCCATGAGGGATTTATACTCGGAATCCATAGCTTGATGCCACAAGGGGGCCTCTCCAGATAAAGCCTCGCATACTGAGATTTCTTCAATGGCTTCAGCTGAGAAAAGATGCACATCAAAGACATCACAATTATGTACCTGCATATACAATGCTTCAGAATTGTTCATCTGAGAGGTATCTTTTGCAGCTGGAAAGGGAGGCAATGCTGCAGTCAGTAGTGTGGAACTGTCATAAATAGCCTGGAGAGCTCGAAATTTGATTACAGGTGGAAGTTGAAGTGTCCACCTGGCAGTGTAGTAACAAATTTTGTGTTGAGTGTATCAAATTCAGTGGGAGGAGGGTGTACCAGCTAATTGCTCATGTTCACGAGGTTCCATTTAATTGGTTATAATCCTCCTTCCTACAGGGGCACGAGGACCTGTGTACAGGGCATTGGTACACTGAGGAAACAGAATGGGGTGATCTGCCAATCAAGCGACTTTTTTGACAAGTGGCGTTTGTAATCAATATTCGTGAAAGTAGGGAGTATTTTGAGGAAGTGTTGTAATCGATAGTGGTGAAAGTAGGGAGTGTTTTGATTTTGCAAATAGCCTGCAATAGCAATTGCCTCCTCCCAATTAAGACTTCGAGAGATCTCACATAAGAAGCACAGAATGGGCAGCAGCTGTTGGAAACAATGTCACATTGAGCTCTAAACCCTAATTCCAGTAAACCCTAGTTTCAGCAAACCGTTTCCCAGAGATGGTGAATGGTCAAAGCTGGTAATTAGTTTTATTACATAGTCTTAAAGTTCTCAATGAAAGCAATCCAACCACATAATACACTTAACCAAGTAGCCACTTTATGCCTCTCAAAAATCAAACCCTAATTCTGGTCAACTTCTAAAAAAGTGAACCTACTTCAAAAAAAGTTTGAATAGCCAGAATTAAAAGGAGGTTGAAGCAAGATCCAACAGCCCAAATTGTAGGTGCCTATAATTAAAACTATGATAAAGCTTTTTCTATAAAAATAAAATCCTAAATCTGGCTTTCAAAAATCCTATGCAAGGGGCAGCTATAGCCTATAAAAAGACCATCTGGACTCATAATACTCTTACATAAGTAAGGTGGAGGTGCTTCTATCACATAAGTAAGGTGGATCACTCTAACCTTTTCTACATACAATCCAATTGTGTTTTGGCATAGGTAAGTTGCTGATTTTCTGTTTCACACCTATCTTCTTATGGAACCAGGTTATTTCCAGCCATCTACTTCAAGTAGAGAAGTGCTTGTAGCTGTCTACATCAGAGTTATTACAGCAATACCATGCTTGTATTCACACACACAAGCAGCAAATAAAACTGAATCTTCCTTAACCAGCCTATTATCTATCAATTTCCAGCACACTCAAATCCATATACACAATAATATAATATTAAACATCAGAATTTTGTTGGCTACTATGTGTGGGTACGATGGAAGAAAATATCTGAGAGTGAATTTGCATTAAAACAATATAAAATTGGTATGGATTCATCCTCAGTTGGAATTGATGAGAGAAGAAAAAAACACAATAATCTTATACGAAAAAATTCACACCTCAACCATACACATTGTTTTTATATGTCCGGTATTTTTTCCATATGAGTTCAAAAATAAGTATGGTCTTAGCCAACACACGTATGAAGGCTGGGTGTAGATCAATTTCTTGATCTATATGCTCGATGTGGTGTGTCCTCTTAAGTGCAATATGCACTATGGGTTGCAATTTGAAGACTCTATGGGGAAGGAAAAATATCATATACGATGACACAGCGAAATAAGAGAGAGAACCTGAAACTATGAGTGAAATGAAAGGGAGAAGCTGAAATTATGAGTCTAAACAGCTCAAAAGAAGATTATACAAACTCTGGGCAATCAATAGGAGACTTGAGCATACACCTTCACTCTAAGAGCTGCACTTCGATTCTCTAAACATACATGCTCAAGACTCTAGTCTTCCAACTAGATGCTCACGAGAAGATTGGCCAATCACTGCTTGCCCACTACTCACTCAGAGTGCCAAGCTAGTTGATGCCAAATCTACCAAGTGGAGCACTAGTGGTAAGCTAAGAGCTCTACACACACAAAGAGAAGGCAAAGCTTCAGCTCTGCATTCCTTCCTCAAGTCTCTCTGAGCTTCTCCGAGCTTCTCCTCCCCTTTTGTTGATGAAGAGGTCTACTTATATAGTTTTTCTAAAAGTGAAGGATAGCAAAAGGGGACAAAATTAGTTTCTTCTTTGGCAGAGAGCATCTGACACTTTTGACAATTTTGGTACTCCGGAAGCTTCCTTCTTGGTCCACTTTTCCTGCGCTGTCACTATCTTCCAAATTTTTGTATTCGGCGCCGTCCACCGTCCATGAGTTCTCCGCGTGCAAGTGGCTGAAAATTTAGACTATATGGAGATCTGGGAAATTTAGTCGCTTTTTCAAGTGAAAAAGTAGACTAAATCAAAAGTACACCCTTTTCTTAAAAATTAGACTACTTTTAGACTAACTTCATAAAATTGGTGAACTTTTGAGTAAGTCGACTAACTTGTAAAATTGACTAAAAAATCGACTAATTGTTCAACTTAGGAAAATTAGACAACTGGGAGATTTAGACGACTTAGAAAAATAGGTCAACTTGGGAAAATCGACTAATTGGTCAACTTAGAGAAATTAGACAACTGGGAGAATTAGACGACTTGGAAAAATAGGTGAAATGGGAAAATAGGCAACTTGGGAAAAGAGGTGAAATGGGAATTAGACAACTTGGGAAAATAGGTGAAATGGGAATTTAGACAACTTGGGAAAATAGGTGAAATGGGAAATTTGGCCTTCTTCATGAGCTGGATCCCCCTTCCACCATTTTCTTGCTCTTCGCTTCTTCTCCTTGTCTTTTTGTTCGAAATCGAGGTAACTTGCCTTGTGCTTGGCTTCTGCATCTTGAAAAGCAAAACAAAAAAATACATTATTTTAAGGGTGTATCAAAGTACCTCGCTACACAGGGGAGGGAGACAGTTCAGACACATATTCTTAAGTTGAAAGATATTCGTTATCAACCTCCCAATGTTTGTGTGGATACGTATGATGACAATTCACTTCATCATATCATTCATTTGTTACATCTCTTTCTTTCCACAAAGATAGAGAAATCACATTTGAGGAACTTCAATTTTTGTTACTTGAAGAACAACAAAAAAGTATGGAGGAGAATGATCGGGCTATGGTTTTTTCATCAAACGGAAAGAAAAGAAAGGAGGACAAGAAGGAAAAGGAAATTAAGTCACAATCTAAGGATAGAGGTAGACTTATATACCCCTTAGCTGCTTGACTTGATGTAGCCGGAGGAGGTTAACTTCATTTCCAGTAGCTCTCAACCAGGTTGCCAGGGGGCTTAGCAGAGGTAGACTTATATACCCCTTAGCTGCTTGACTTGATGTAGCCGGAGGAGGTTAACTTCATTTCCAGTAGCTCTCAACCAGCTTGGCTTCAATTTGAGTGGGCAAATTGAGAGCAGTGAATTGACTTTGGAGATCAGGTCAAGCTACCCCGCAGGTCAGAAAGAGCTCCATAACAGGTCAACTTTCTAGATCAGAACATTGACTTTCATGTCCAGAGACATCATTGGGTTGATCAACTTATTCATGCTCATCGAAGCATGAGCAAGATGGCTCATTTCATACCCATGCAGGAGACGATAGAAGCTCCACAAGTAGCGGAGTTGTTTATCCAGCATGTCTTCAGATTGCATGGGTTACCGGCATCCATAGTTTAGATAGGGATGTCAAATTCACAGGACACTTCTACAAGTTTGTATTTGACAAACTGAGAGCGTCATACCGAGAGGGTCACCCAGATTCTAGAGGACATGTTGAGGGCATATGTGTTTGAGAGGCAGACAGATAGGGATAGTTACTTGCCACTAGTAGAGTTTGCTTATAACAATAAAACTCATTAAGTGATAGGAATGTCTCCTCTTGAAATGAACTATGGCATGAATCCCACTCCTCCCAATACCATAGGAATGCCAAGGAAATGTCCTAGTGCTTCGGAGTTCTTAGCAAGCCTCCAAGCAAATCTAGAAATAGCTAAAGCCAAGATACAGCAAACTGATAGGGCAAAAGAGTATGTTGACAAGAAGAGATCTCCTAGAGTCTTTGAGGAAGGAGATAGAGTTTTTCTTCAAGTACAAGCTAGATCTACTTCACTATCCAGAGGGAAGTATAGTAAGCTTTCACCAAGGTTTTGTGGACCTTGGAAGATAGAAAAGAAGCTTAGTGATGTTGCATACGGATTAGAGCTTCCTCCACATTGCAAAGTCCATCCAGTGTTTCATGTCAGTAAACTTTCTAGAGAGGATAATCTAATAGAGGGTATTGTTTCTTTGCAGAAACGTGATAGCACAAATCATTCTCCAGATAGGATACTAGATCGGAGACAGAAGCGGTTGAGAAACCGTGTCAATCCAAGAGTATCTAGTAGCTTGGAGAGGATTACCGCTTACATGATCTTTCACATGATCTTTCCCTCATTGATCATGGAGGACAATGATCTTTAGAAGGGGGAGAGAGTGTCTACAGAGACCCCTCCATGTGTGTGTGGTACAAGGGCCAGCCATAGCCAAGGTCCCAAGCTCGGGGGATATCGTAAGGTATTCAATGGTAATGGGGATGAGTGTTACATGAAGGCCACATGGTGGCACTAGATCATTCCGATCATTGCTATTTTGAATACAAGGGGATATAATGGATTGGAGGAGAGTGGCACACACATCATTCACAAGTCTTTAGCCTTCTAGTTCTAGCAACGAGGTTCAGGAATTTATTCCTCAAAAGCTCAATAAGGAGAGATGCATCCACATGGCATGATCGGATTTGATCCATCATTTGCACATCATTTTTGTTTGATTGGCAGAACATTTATGGATTTTACTTTATTCTTCTTTTGCATTCTTTTCACTTATGAGACCATGCCTTGATCCTTGTTTTGGCATGATGTGGATGCACTCTACCAGAGGGGCTAGTGGGTAACCACTAGTAGATGGATTCATTAAAGGCATAGCAGACACATCATATGTTGATTATTCTCCATGTTACAACATCTTGTGGGATGGAGGACTCACAGGAGCGGGGTGGTTCTATGGGATGACTTGATCATTCACGTGGTGATGAGCACCTTTAGGGTGAACCACATTTATGGCATGACCATCAAAGACTGTGTTTGGCTATTGGCACCTTCATTTTCTTGATGAAGGACACCGAGATACCAAACATGGTTCTAGTCCAAATGTGGTGGACATACGAGTTCATCAGTGTTTTTTGAGATTGGAGCGGCATGTGTCTATTTTCTATAGTGAGTTGTGAACTTTTTCTATAGTGAGTTGTGAACTTTCTGTTGACACATGCCTTGGGCCGCACAGATGTGCATTGGACACTAGAGTCTAGGTGATTCTAGCTATTGCACAGGTATGGGAACTAGGTGTTATTTATTCCTATGACGGTCTAACCACGTTGGTAGATATGCCGAGATAGACTTATACGATACCTTATAGAGGGCGCTACCTCAAGGTGGCCATTACCCTTGGATTTATGAGGTGTGCTCTCTTTGGTTCCATGGAGATCTTGACTATGTGCATCTTTCTCTCGGAGGGGACTCCTGTATGATTGCCATGTTTGGGATCAGGAAATTAGTCCGAAAATGTTTTGTGACACGATAGTCATGGATCGCAGATACCTATATGATTGGTCCCAGTGAGAGAAAGATTGCAAGAAGATATTCCAATATTACTGGCTTGCTTCTTGGATAGTGACAGATAGGCACGGACTAGGATGGGGATATGAAGGTAGTTATGCCCCATCGTACTTGATGCACCTTGGCCCCAATTGGCTGGTATTTGTTCATCAGTACAAGATGTATTTGTTCATCAATACATGATGTATTCATTCCATCAGTACACACGACCTGTTTGTTCATCGGTAAAGGATGTATTTGTTCATCGGTATAGGATGGGAGACCTTCTCTATGAACTGTCCATTAGGATGCACATGGTATCATGCTAGCATGGGCTAGGCAGAAGGTACATGTGTACATTCGAGATACCTCGTATGTGGTATTTGTAGAGATACATGTATTGCCATGCAAGTATAAATTGAGCACGGGAGACACGGATAGGATGGAGACCTCCGTTTTGAAGTATCCATCGGGATGCATGTGGTGTTGTATACCTATGATGGTTGAGCACACAGCACACGCATTGCCTCTTGTTCAAAGTCTCGACAATGGACAGCTAGCACCTCTATGGACTCTATCATGAGATAGTTTTTGACCGTGTATAGATCACGATGCCATCGCAGTCGTCACAAGAGGAGTCTAGTTATGGCACCACTCTTTAAAGTAGTGGGCTTTGCTCAGCTTCTTGTGGAACTATTATGTCAATTACATGATATGCCCAAAAGGGAGTTATTAGTGATCTAACAACTCCTGGCACTCGGTTCCCATTGGGACACCCGTTAGTTATGCCCAAAAGGGAGTTCTTATGTCTTCCCAAAAGAGAGTTTCTAGTATTACGAAGGTTCCTCGCATTTGGGTTCCTTTGGGAGTACCGTTTATACTTATCCACATATCATTCATAGATGGAAGGATCAACCCCAAACCATGGAGAATATGTTGATGTGATGATCATGTCTCCTATGATGCCGGCTGATCATAGATGGAATAGCCATCAGGGATACCTATGTAGACATGATTGTCATGGAGTCAAATATATTATAGAGCATGTTGCCCATGATGGAAGCCCTCTTAGCCCCTCGGTCGTGATGGTAGCCCCTTGGGTTTTTTACTCAAGTTGTTGCATACAAGTATATACTCCATTGTCATGCCTACACATGGTATGGTTTCACCCTACATATACCTCTCGTTTATGGTCCGATTGGGTGAGTGACTTTCCCCGCTTGTTGTTCAACATCGTCCGATGTATAGCCCGTTAATGTTGATATTTGATAATGAGCTAATCTCTTACTCAACCACAAGGCATGGATCATTAGTCTATAGCAAAGATTTCTTCCCTGCAAAGAAATTGTTACAAAGGGAGGAGGAGAATATTAAAGACAGCCTTGCATTATGTTCTCTTCCTTGCACTTCATTGTTCTCCATACTATTCACACGATATGTGCGTACCTCATGGACTTGGTGGGGCAAGAGGGTTACCCTAACACTTCATTATTCTCCATACTATTCGCATGATATGTGTGCACCTCATCGTCTTCATGGGCAAGAGGTACCTTAGGGTAACCCTAAATCCTGAGAATTCAAATTGACACATACATGATGTTATCTTCTCGATGGTGATTCATATTTGATCATAGATCACTAGTGTATCTTACAAGTTGAGCCCATCTTGAGGAATCATTGACATCTTGGTTTCGTAATAGTTGACATGTTGATGACTTAGGCAAATATCTTGGTACCATGATAGTTGCCTATTTGGCAGCTTGGGTAGGTATCTTGGTTCCATGAGAGTTACCTTTCCTCTTAACTCAAACATGATGATTTTATGTGATACTTCCAAAGGAGATCTTAGCTTGGAAGTCATTATCTAACATTTTCCACTAGAACCCGACTTGGTTCGGGATCAAAGGGAGAGGAAGTCTCGAAGGCCTTCTTATCTTGAGTATCCGATTAGTGGGGGCACCGACCTGAGTCCATTTTGACTTGGGAGTCAGTTAGGTTGTCGAATGAATGGATTCTTGGTTTTAGCCAAGAAATTGTTAAGGAAGCGATGAGAAATAATGGGGGAGGTGTTACGTCCGCCAAATTAAAGGACATCCGGATGGGCACCTATAGTTAAAAGTGTCTCGCCAAATATGAATTGATCGCCCAGTGTAAACTAGGCCACCTCCTCAAAAGAGCCTATAAATAGGACCCATGGGCTCATTTGTGAGACATTCATTGTGTGAGGCACTTGGACTCTTGGCCCTTTGGCATACTCTTGTCACCCGTACTGTTGGGGGGCCGGTGGTATGGCCCATATCTGAGTCTGATGTCCACCCTTTTATTGTTTGTGAATATGGCTTGTGTCTTGTCTTGTCCAGCAGGAGGATCCTGGAGGATCTCACAGTAAGGAAGAGGTAGCCCCTTCTAGCTTCCCTCTTCATTCTCCCTTTGTGGTGCAGAGTGTGGGTGCTTCCCTCTTTCCTTCCTATACACATGGAGTGCTGATTTCAATTGTTAGCCATATCAACCTTTCCCCCTTTGCATCTGTTTAACCTCTAAAAGGGTAGCACTAAGAACTAATATATTTCGATTGCTTATAGTGCATAATTGAACATGCCATTTTGCCAAAAATGTCATGCCTTGTTACTCTAATATTGCATACCTATTGTGCTCCAGTAGTTATCCTACTAATGTTACTACAATTTCCTATGAGATCTCCTATTGCTCTTGTAGTTCAAAACAGATAAGCATTGTTATATCCTTTTGTTGTCATCCATTAATAACATATAATGAAGCAAATTGAAGATAAATGAGTCTACTGCCCAATGTAAAACCCATCCGTTACTCCCTCGAGTGTATAATCGGACATGTGACTTGCCAAGAAGGGCATAATGTCCGGAATGTGTAATGCTCATTTTTCCCTTCATGCATGTCTAGCCAAGTGGGCAAATCGCCATGGATGAAAAGGATCCCATTACAATTTTGATGTGGTTGCTCAGATCCTCATAATGTGGGTGGCATGCTCATGCTCAAGTGATCAAAAGAGGTGGCAATGTCTCAAAGGTTCCTTCTTAGCAAGACATAATAATGAAGAAGGCAAGCAAGCAATGGGTTTGTGTATGAGTCCATCCCTTTCAATAGCTCCACCCCATGGTAATGCTCCCCTCTCTTCTTCATTCTTCCCTCTTCTTCCCCGTTGTGATATGTTTCTCTCCTCTGCTTCTCCGTGGTGACATTTCCCTCTCCCTTGGAGTGCTTGGTGGCTCCATTCTCCTTCTTGGGTTGCCAAGTGGGCACCCACCATCTTCTCTTTTTCATATAAATGCTGCATGGACACTTCCAGTTTCTTCCTTCTCCATCCACCCACTGTATGTGTTGTTGTGATGGTTGTGTTGCTGAAGTTAAATTCAGCTTAGAATGGGAGATAATCTTGGTGCAGAATGTTGGAAAAGATGGTAGACACCTTCCAAAGATGAGATGGTGCTGCAAAATCTTGCTTCACACCAACCAAAAACTGCATTGAGGAGTGCAAAGCATGTTGGTGCAAAAGAGTCCAAGCCTACATACTTGGATAATTAGCATGTATCTCATATAGTCACATATGACTATTCCATTGTAAAAGTCAATTACTTTTTATCTTTGTAAAAGTGCACACGATAATTGCACTAACCCCACAAGGAGTTAGGAGGAATCAAATTTCGAATTCTTGATGGATAATAGATGAGAGAATAAAGCCTAAAGTCTAGGACTCACTTTATGGTGAGAATTTGAATTTGAATTCAAAGCTTTGCTCCAACTTCAACTATAAAAGTCAATCAAATACTCGCGTGACAAGAGCCCTATTAGAGAGATCAATTGAGAGAGATTTGTATGATTAGTGAGCTCATTCTATAGCAACTTCACTATCCTCACATTGTGCACTTATACATTGCCAATGTCATTGTATTTCTATGTGATTTAATACATATACATTGATCACTTCTCTACTTCACTTCTCTGATATGATCATCTCAAAACAGTGAACTTCTCAGAGCTTGTTCTCCGTGCATAGTTGATCATTTGATGTGATTTAAAGTGCTATAGATTAAGCACACTGTATATTTCATAGGTACAAAGTTTCATTATCATTGCTTTTCGCAATCTCGAGATATTTTTACATTTCTGCTCACTGGTCTACATATTGTAGCACCCCGTAAATGTCGGGATAGACCCCTAACTTGCTAAGCATCATTCTCAGTGTACAATTGATCTTTTTATTGAAATAACTCATGATTGGTAGCTATCTAAGTTAATTAGATACTACTAAAAGGAATTTGGCTTGCACTGGTCATTTTACTGAACATGTGCAAAGACCAAAATAGCAAGTCTAAAATCTTGGTTGAACTTTTTACTTATCTGTTTTGATCCATTGATTAGAGGATCATGTTCCGAAGCACATGGATGATTATTTGTGATCATTAGGAAGCTCAAGGGGTCTAGTACACTCTCCATAACTTGTTCTTGGATGGTGTGAAGCAGAGTTTTGGAGCACCACTTCATCTCTCGAATCTATCCACCATGTCCTCCAACAGTGGTATCAGAGCAACAACAAGCAAGATGGGAGATGGATTTTCATCATTCATTGATAAATTGGAGAGGAACAACATCCACCATGGTCCCTAAGGATGCAAGCATATCTCCAAGGAGAAAGCTTATATGGATACATCTCTAGAGATGAGGAAATGCCAATATTCAGAAGCAAACATCAACCTACAAGAGAAGAGCAACAAAGGCTAACTACATGGTGTGCAAAGGATGCTATAGACAGATCTTATATATTTAACTCAATATCTGATTTCTTATTACCTCACATTAGGAATTGCAAGACCTCCCAAGAGACTTGGGAAGTACTTTATTCATACTTCTTATCAAATACAATGGCTAGGAAGAACCAGCTATGGATGGAGTTCACAACCTTGAAGAAGTGACCAAAGCAAAGTGTAGCTCACTATGTAACCAAGATGAAGGATGTAGCTCACCAACTTGGAAGCATTGGAGAAGAGATAGAAGAGGAAGAGATAGAAGCGGAGCAGATAGTAAGGCAGATCATAAATGGCATCAAAGCTGATGATAAGTGGGAGTCCTTCACCGCAGCAATGGACTTATATATGGATATGCAAATACTTGATCTCAACACATTGATGGGGAACTCTTCACACATGAGACAAAGCTCAACAAGAATGGAGACAACTCTAGAGGTAATCAATCTTCTTCCCTTTACACAGATAGAAATAAAAGTAAAGATAAAGGCAAAGGTAAAAAGAATGAAGAAGAGGCTAGTACCTCTCAAGTGAACTTCACAAGTAGAGGAAGAGGTACTAGAGGAAGGGGAAGACGAGGAAAGCAAGGCAAGGGGAGATCAAACACTTCACCTTGCAATATTTGTGGCCTAACCAATCACATCACATATGAGTGCTTCAAGAACACAAGAAATCAGAGAGGAAGCTATGGACAATCCAAAGGAAGGTTCAACAATGGAAGAAGTAATTATCATCACAACTACAACCAGGCTACAACAACAACTATCAAGGAGGCTTTAGAGGTAGAAGAGATTATAACAACTACACAGAAGACCAAGAGGATTCTCTACTGATCATGAACATGACATCCAAGCAAGGTAAAGATGATGAGCATCTTTTCTATATTGATTCTAGTTGTTCCAATCATGTGGCTGGAAATGTAGCATTGCTATCTGACCTTGGAGAACCTAAAGGGAAACATGAAGTGCATACAAGTGATGACACTAGACACTCTGTTTAGAAGATTGGAAATGACAATGCTTCTGATGGTAACATGAACCTTTTAAGTAAGGTTTTATATGTGCCAACCATAACAAAAAACCTAATCAGTGTTGAGCATATCGTTGAGAGAGGTTTACATGTCAGATTCACAAGGCATGAAGCATATGTGGAAGACCCTCAACAAGGCTTCAAGAGGATTGTAAAAGGTGAGAAATCTAGTAGACTATTTACATTTGAAGTTGAAGGTACTAGAAACAATGCACTCTTCAACTACAAAGATCAAACCTTAAACCTTATCTGAACTAGAGATATGGCATAAAAAGCTAGGTCAAATTGGTGAAAGAACACTGAAGCAAATATGCAGTGATCAAAGTGTGGTTGGCATTCCAAATGTGTCCAAACAACACATGATCTACAAATGTGGAGCATGCCAATTTGGGAAATCTCACAGGCAACCATTCAACAGAAAAGAATATATGTATGAAGACTACTTGGAGCTTGTGCACACAGATGTGTGGGGTCCTAGCAGAGAGCCATCAATCTCAGGGTCAAGGTATTATGTTTCATTCATAGATGATTATAGTAAATGGACAATTGTTTACTTCATGAAGCATAAAGATGAAGTCTTTACTTGTTTCAAAAAGTATTTGGCATCGGTTGAGAACCAAACAGGTAAAAGCTTGAAGAGGATCAAATCTTATGGAGGTGGTGAGCATTTATCACATGAATTTGACTCATTCTTATAGACAAAGGTATAAAGGGAGAGGTCATAACAAGATACACTCCCGAACAAAATGGAGTGGCAGAGAGGAGGAATAGACTGATAGTAGAGGCTGCAAGATCAATGTTGAATGAAAAGAAACTACCAAATTACCTATGGGTAGAGGCTGTTTCCACATCCACATACTTGATTAATAGGCCCTGTTAAACGCTGTTATTCTAACTGTCAGAAGTGCGTTTAAGCAATTCTTGAGTTCTTGGGAGTGGAAGGGGTCTGTTAGACAGAGGCCCTATACTTAGTTCCCAAACTGACCACTTACACACAGCAATATACTGATGCTGAGAGCTCTATCAAGATTCTGTTGTACTTAGATACCAGAGACAAGAGTAATCGTCAACCTTTACCGAATGGGAACCACAATCCTACCAATGTCCGAAGACACAGAGAATCGAAGTGTTCAGATACACCGTACTGAAGGTTCAGTATGCAACCCAAGAAATCCGACTGTAGTTTAAACTTTGCCGTATGAACCTGGACCTCGATACTAAGACAACTTAATACAACCCGAATACCAGAAGAGCTACCACAACTGCACAAACTTCGCCACACACTTGCACAACATTCCAAGAAAAGAGACAACAAGACACGCGAACTAACTGATACTCACAACCGCAATGGATACCAACAGCCAACAGACAAGACGAGACACAGATACACACAGAATACTCAGAAATTAGACAAGATACTTTGAATTAACCAACTCGACACAAAGTAACGCTACAGACAAATCACCCAAACAGACAGTCTGGTGATCTCTCGAACGTCACTAAGCATCTCTTTTCATTGCTTTATAAAAGAATACAACGTGTCTGCATAACAACCTTTTGCACGTGTGAAGCAAGATTTCAGTTATACACTTCCAATCCGGCGGCCGCTAACACTCTGGCACGCACGGTGGACTCGAACCCGCAGGTTTTACAAAACTACTGCTCATCTATAATGCCTTCTAAGTACATATTTCTGGCTAATCTAAAGGTGCGGGCGATCTTTTTCTTTAGAGTTTCTAACAATTGTTTGAGTGTGTCCGATTCTATTAGCTGTGCATCTATTCTTACAGAACTTAAGGCTATGGCTTCGGTGAGCAAAATCTCTACTTGCGTTTGCAAAAAAGCTTCTTGTAGGTAGAATTCGTTGGACAAAGCCGCATCTCTGGATGTCTTCATTTCTGCAACCTTCTTTTCCATACTGATTATTCTTTGTTTTTTATTGTTCAGTTGATTTTCCCGTCTCTCGATCTCTTGATTCTGGAACTGGATCGTTCTGGAGTATGCGTCCCTTTCTCTGCGTAGATCTATTACTACCTTCTGTGTTTGAACTTCTTTTGACAAATAACGTTTGAGCATATTATTTACATCTTCTAATTGATCCTTGTATCTTTGTAGTTCTTCCGCTGTCTTCATTGCCAGATTGTGCTGTTCTTGACCTTTTTGTACCACTTCGTCTAGTTGAACTCTGGTCTCTTCTAATAAATTACCTAATGCTACTCTGGCATCTTCTTTATCCTATAGATCTAGCTTTAACTGACTGATTTCGGCCTATGCTTCGCTTAGTAACTTATCCTTTTGGTTGAGGTCTTCCAGTGCGGTATCTCTCTGATCGGCAATTATCTGTTGTTCTGCAAGCTGGGCTTGGAGATGGGTAATTTGGGAGTGCAACTGAGCCGATGGTTTTCTGCTTTGACCGCATCTATCTCTTCCTGTAGAGGCGTGATATCTCCTTCTAGGATATCCACCTTGTGTTGTAGCTCGTTTCGAATATTATCAGTGACTTCTCTCATCTGGATTGGCAATTGCTGTGATAACTGAATTAACAATTGGCCCATGTTTGCAAGTTCAGAGATCGTAGGGATTGAAGGAAGTGGGAGCTGAGGTCGTGGTTGGGATGAGGAGGCGGTGAGCAGTCGCCGGGAGTTCGGTGGAGAGTAGTTGGGGGATGAGGATGAAGAGTCAGTGGGTTTGTTGGGGTGGATGGGTTGGATAGAGATAATGGGGTCGAGTGGCGGCTTCGGTGGGGGAGTGGGAAGGACAGAGTGAGATTGCGTTACCTTATCTACGGTTTGTTGTGCAGTGTCGGCGGTATCAGCAATTGTGGATTCTACTGCTCTGAGCAGTTCGTCGAAAATATCCTTAGCTATCTGTTCTTCATCTGTTTGTTTTTCCGGCTCCGATTGTTGCTGTGATGCCTCTTCTGACGAGCTTGTGTCGGTTTTAGTGTAATCCTCTTGTTCTTGTTTCCCTTGTGAAGATGACTGCGCGGATGATTCATGCTGCATCGATGTGGCGGTGTCGTGGAAGGTTTCTTCGTCATGCTTTTCTTCTTCCTTGTCATCATCTTTGTTTCCTTCGGCTGATCCCTGTGCTTCAATTTCAGAAGAACTGATTCTGATTCTCTTCCGACGGAAGAGTTGATTTAGCTCCTCTTCATCTTCTTCATCATCGTCTCATAATTGCACAGACTCTTCATGTCGTAGGACCAAGCCTCTGGGTGGTGGTTGTGCTGCAAGGATGGCCGGAAACAGGAAGGATATGATATGAGGGAGTCTCGAACTTGGCATTCCTCCTTTGTTTACCTGTTTGATGATTGCTACGCATTCTTTGTGAATGCGGTGGAAAAAATAGGACGCAAAATTCACTAGTTCTCGGGGGGCTAAGTCTATGGCAGAGTAGAAGGGACGAGATATTCCATAAGTACGTTTTTGTAGGTTGAGGATAGCTACTAAGAATTGGAGGGCTGATCTCTCAGGTTCCGGTCGACAAAGGATCGCGTATTCGTTTGACGAATACCTAAGAAATAATTGTGTCATTGTTGCTACGGGGAGGTTCGGGCCATTTTCCCGACCTTGCGAAGGGAGTCGGAATGACTCAGCGAATGTTTGGAAGGTGATCAGTGTACGGGATGGCAGGGAGGTGATCGGCAAACTCTGCTCGGTGGCAGGTATGTTGGCGATTGCGGAGATGATATGGGCAAAGAAGGGGTGGGATTCCACTGAATGCCAAGGCAGTTCAGCGAAATTGGATAGCCCACGAATGCGCAGGAACTCTCCTACGTCGGCAGAGAGTCCATCACGGAAGGTGGCATAGTTAGCCAAAGCTTCCATGGCGCACACAAAGACAGCAATTACAAGTACACAGAACACAGGGTACGCACAATAACACAAATCACACAAACACAATAGCAATTTTTGGAGAAACAGAAAAGGTTAAGTAGATGCATTGCAGTGAAGAGCAATCAAGAATGACTAATCATCGCGCGGTATTGAGATGATAATTCTTAACTTCGGTGTGCATGCGTGAGTAGCTGGAAAGGGCAGGGCGGCTCTGGACATAATTAGGTATCAAAACGCGGATATTTACAGACTTATTTTATTAAGCACGCCAAAAAGAAAATAAAAGAAAAGAGAACGCTAAAAGACGCGGCCAACCGCGAAACGTTTCAGTGTGGATTAGATGCTTGTTGATACTGCCGCAGCTTTGATCCATTTATCACCTTTGGAAGAGGAATTCCGATCAAAGTGGTCAACCGAAAAGTCGCTGGCCACTTGTTCAGCAATCCGGTAAGGACCAAACCATCGTAACTTGAATTTGCCAGCAGAGCGATTCGACTTTGCATTGTAAAAGAGTACAAGTTGTCCCACCGAAAAAATTGGAGTCTTTAGATATCGATCATGTGTTCGAGCTTGTCTTACCTGTACTTCCTGAATAGTCAAAAAACTGTGCCATCGATGCTCGTCTAATTCTCTGAGTGTATCGAACCGAAATGACAGTGATTCTTCAATTAGCAGTTTCTGAGCGATTGCTACTCGTAAACTTGGCATAACTATCTCCATTGGTGCTATTGCTTCCAATCCATAAGCTAGTTTGAAAGGGGTTAATCCTGTTGCTACCTTGTATGTAGTCCGGTATGCCCATAATACTGCAAGTAACAATTGATCACATCTTTCCGGTGCTTCCAAAATGAGTTTTCGAAGCATATTCAACAAAGTTTTGTTTGTACTCTCAGCCAAACCATTTGCACGAGGATAATATGGTGAACTAAATTTATGTGTGACCTGAAACGAATGTGTGAGTACTTTCATTAAATTGTTGACAAAATGAGCCCCTTGATCTGTAACAAGTTCCAGCGGTAAGCCAAAACGTGGAAAGACATCTTTCAGTAGACATTTTGCTACCGCAACAGCTGTGGCAGACCGTAAGGGCGAGGCTTCTGCCCATCTGGTAGCATAATCAGTACATGTCAAAATATAACGATTATTACTGAGGATTGCTGGTGGTGTAATAGGGCCAATGAAATCTAGACCCCACTTCTAAAAAGGCTCTAATGGAAAGACAGGTTGTAGAGGGAAAAGATAACGTTGCAGGGGCTGTCCAGATCTCTGACAACTATCACATTGTTTGACAAACTGTGATACATCCCTATACATAGTAGGCCACCAAAGACCACTTTGCAGAATTTTCCGGTGTGTTAAGTCTGCAGCAAAATGGCCACCGGAAGGAATTGAGTGAGCCAAATTAATGACTGAGTTAACTTCATGTGGTGGAATACAACGAAGTAAACTCCAGTGTGATCCATATAGTATAATTCCCCAGCAATCAACCGAAATCGGCGACTGAAAACTGAAATTTTCCTTCGTATTGAAGGAGAAGTCTGAGAGGGAAGGTATCCATCAGTGAGGAAGGTCAAGATCTGATCATAATATGTAGATGGCATAGGTGGGTCCGTAATTTCATCATCAGTCGGTTCAGAGACATAAATTGCCGGTGTTGTGTCATCTACACCGACCAAAACTTCACCGAAATCTAAGCGAGAGAGAAAATCTGCTAAGGCATGTGAACTGCCTGGCCGATGAATAACTTCGTAGTCAAACTCTTGTAAAAGCAGAACCCATCGTGCTAATCGACCACCTAGATGCTGTTGTCGAACTAGATAGACAACTGAAGCATGATCTACATGAAAAGTAAATTTACGGCCCAGCAAATAATGTCTGAATTTCTTGACAGAATATACTAGACCTAGACATTCTCTCTCTGTTACAGAGTAATTCTTTTCAGCAGGGGCTAATCTTTGACTTGCATAGTACACTGGTCTGAACCACTTATCGGTTTGTTGCATTAGAACGCTCACTATTGCTATATCTGAAGCATCAACAAATACATGAAATGGGCGATCCCAGTCAGGAGGCTGTAAGATTGGAACCTGTGTTAGTAATCCCTTTAGACGATCAAAAGCAATTTGACAGTCCTCGGTCCAGTCAAATTGTCGAGGGGTCTTGGTTATTAATTTGTTCAGTGGTATTACCAAATGAGCAAGCCACCGTAACTGCCGACCATGCCATCTTACTTGGCCCATGAAGCGCATTACTTCCTTAGGTGTAATGGGTACATGTGCTTCTAACACAGCTGTGATTTTATCTGGATCCACTTGTATACCCTGTGCACATACAATGTGACCAAGTAGCTTTCCGTATGAAACCGCAAACACAGATTTGTTTGGGTTCAAACAGAGTCTGTATTCTCTGCACTTTTCAAAGCAGCACCGTAAATGAAACAGGTGTGCTATCATCTTACCAAAAATCGAAAAATCATCAAGATATACTTGCATAAAAGAGGTAAGGTAAAGAGAAAATATTTCCTGCATACACCTTTGGAACGTACTTGGGGCATTTCTTAATCCAAACCACATAACAGTATGTGCGAAAACACCCCAGTTGGTAATGAAGGCGGTCTTCGGTATATCCTGTTCAGCCATTCTAACTTGATTATACCCACTGTACCGATCTAAGAATGAATACATTTCATGTCCTCCTACTCTATCAAGCATCGTGTCAAGAAAAGGTAGCGGAAATGGATCAGGCACCGTAGCTGCGTTCAGTTTCCGGTAATCTACACATATTCCTAACTGCTTATTCTTTTTAGGAACAATAACAATTGGTGAGATCCATTCAGCATGCTCTACTGGTACAATGAATCCGACTTTGAGTAGCCTATCAAGTTCTGCCTTTACCTGTGATGCATAGTTTGGATTCATCCGGTAGCTAGGTTGCTTAAGTGGTTTTGCTTCCGGCTTCAGCATGACCCTTTGTTGATAGATGCGCGGGTCCAAACCCTTCATATCTTTGTAATCCCATGCAAATACATCAGAAAATTCTCGAAGTAGTTGGATTAAATCTGCTTGAAATAACTCAGGTAAGCTCTCCTTTATCTTAACAGTGGATTTTCTTCATCCCCTAAATTGTAGGTGGTCAGTTGATCTTCTGGAACATAGAATTGTCGAGGCTTCGCTCTATTCTCAGATGGCTTAAAAAGTTGTTGTTGATCAACGTCATCTATGGTAGCCTTATCTTCTTTCGTATCTTTTTCTGTTACAGACATCACCGTACAAACTGCAGGATTCCAATTATCTACAACAGATTGTAGATCAACAGTTCCTAGGGAGATTTAGTCAATGTTATTTTTCAGAAACTCTTCTTCTTCATCATCTGACAACCCATCTAGCATATGGACTGGTTTTGCAAAATACAATCTAGCATGCAACTCGCAAGGTTGTATAGCATCTAATTTTACAACGTATTTACGATTATTATATTTGAAAGTGAGTTCCTGTGCAGACCAATCTTGTATCACCTTAGCGAGCTTCAGCCAAGGACGACCGAAAAGGAGATTATAATCAAGGATGGATTCCGATAATTCTAGTATGACAAAGGTCATTTTAAATGTTGTACCTTGTAAAGTTATTGGTACATTTCGTACATGTCCTACGGGATGGACTCTTGACTGGTCAGCCATTCTGACAAAGAACTGAACTGATTCGATTTCAGTCCATCCTAACTTTTTACATAGTGCAACAGTAGCAATATTGACACCAGATCCTCCATCAATTAGTACCTGTGTGATTTTATGATTTTTATACCATATCGTAATTAAAGGAACTAAATGATCAACCGTAGAATCAGGTTCCGGTTGCATTGTTGCTCTTGCTGGAATGCAAGAAGGTACAGGATTGAACTCTTGTTGGAATTGTTGTCGAACTCTTGGTATTAGTGCAAGTAATTGGCCCAGAGGAAGAGTGATGGATGCTTTAGATAAAATTTCTCAGGCCTTTTGTGATTGGATTGTATTTTCCACAGATTCTGAAGATGATGCGCCTGCTGAAGATGATGTGCGTGCTGCTGAATTAGAATCCTGTTGTTGTGTTCCTTCCTCGGTTGACGAAGCCTGGGTCACCAGAATAGGATCTGGGAACACCGGAGGTTCTGCGGTGGTCCATTCACTAGCTTTATCATACATCCTTTGTTGTTCATGTATGCCTGGTTCAAATATTTTTGCTGCTGGTTGCAGTTGTTTATCGGATCGGATCTGAATTACTGTAGCGTGCGTTTCTACCGGTGGTTTTTGTACCATATTAGCCATTGGGTTTTGACGTTCTTTCTTCCTCTGATCATACTGAGCTGCATCCTTACAAAATCTTCTAATGTGACCAAATTCACCACAAAAATGACAACGCGGTGGTGGCAAATTGGGATTTTCCGATGCTGGTCCGGCTTGAAAGCGGTTTGCATTGTAGTTATTATTTCTGTCCTCTGTAATTTTGATAACCTTGTTGATGGTTGTTTCTCATTTGCGGGGGTACATAGTGATTGGCTGGCTGCCCTGGTTCCTGTATAATAGCATTGAGAGTTGCTTGTCCCTGTACTTTGGCGTTATATGCGCAGTTTTCGGTGGTGTGTCCGGTAGTGTTGCAGATAGCACAAAACAACTGATTAAGTGCACAAGTGGAACTAGTATGGCCTGAATTCTTGCATGTAGTGCAATACATCTGTCTGGTCGGGTCTTCGGCAATATTTCTATTTGCTTTTAACCACTCAAGATCTTCTGTAAATCCGCCAACCTTGTTTTCAAGTTGCAAAGCCATTGCAATCACGGCATCTAGCGTCATAGCTCCTACACAGCGTCTGATCATAATCTGTTTAAGTTGCGGAGTCAGTCCATTGATAAACCATTGAGTAATAACGTCATCCGGTAGGTTGGCATGTGCTGGTGGTAACTGCCTCAAATGAGTCCTGAATAGAGTTGCGTATTCCTGTACTGTTTGATTTATCTTCTGTCTATTGTTTTGCAGGTAGTCAAAAATTTCGGTTGGATTCTTCTTTAGCCTGAATCTCTGCAAAAAAGAATCCCTTACTACTTCATAGGTGCCGAAATGGTTAATATCATATTCTGTAAGCCATCTAGCTGCTTCGTTAACCAATGTCGATTGGAAAACAATAGCCTTATACGCCGGATCAGGTGGATGGTTGAGCACTGCGTAACTTATCTCAAATGTGCGTACATGAGCATCTGGGTCATCTCCAAGGAATCAACCAAATTTGGTGTACGTCACTCCTGTTGGAGTCGGCCTTGGTGGGCATAGTTGTTGTTGCTTCTGTTTGTTGTTGTTGTTGCCCGTTCATGGCTCTGATGGTTGTATTGTGACTATCTTCTGTACCCCGGGGCTGAATATCTGAACTATCGGAATCTGTATCGTCGGCCTGTGCACTTTCCGGTTCGATAATCTTGTTCAGTATGTTTCGAATCTCGGTTTCGAACAAGCTACCTTCCTTCTTGATGTCAAATGTAGGGAAGCTTACTCCCAATGGCGGTGACTGGGCTGAAGATTCACCAAGAACTGGTAAACCGTCGCCGAAAAACTGTGATCTTTCAGCAATTGGTACCGGAGCAACACTGGAAGGTATCGAATCTTCACCAAAACAAGGTGCTTTTTCTCCTTCACTAATTTCTTTCGCTAAGGTGTTTCTAATCGTAAACAAATTTGAATCTTTACCCAATGTTGTTAAACTAACTTCAGGCTGCGTCCTGGTAGATTCTGGAGTTACTATATCTTCGATAGACTGTGCCAAAATCGTACCGGAATTTACCAGAGGCGTAGCACGTTCCATCGGAATATGACCGGAATCACTACTAACGTTCTTTACTTTCTTGACAACTGGGTTAGACCTAGCTGTACTTCTACCTCCCGGAGTCGTCCTTAGCAAATTAAGTACCCCAGGCTCGCGGTTCTTTGGATATGTTTCACCTGATCGAGTAACCGGCATGTATCATCTTTTGTACTAATCGCGTACTATTACTGTCGATTTAAAATTTACAGTCACGTTTCCACAACTGGTTTGCAACAATCTGATCTGTTGCCACCTTCCCACAGACGACGCAAGTGTTAAACGTTGTTATTCTAACTGTCAGAAGTGCGTTTAAGCAATTCTTGGGTTCTTGGGAGTGGAAGGGGTCTGTTAGACAGAGGCCCTATACTTAGTTCCCAAACTGACCACTTACACACAGCAATATACTGATGCTGAGAGCTCTATCAAGATTCTGTTGTACTTAGACATTACAGTTCGCGGTTTAGCTAAACCAACGTGTGCCACATACACTAAGGGGCTATATTGCATCTACACATAAACTTACTGAAATACCAGACAAAGAGTAATCATCAACCTTTACCGAATGGGTACCACAATCCTACCAATGTCCGAAGACACAGAGAATCCAAGTGTTCAGATACACCGTACTGAAGGTTCAGTACGCAACCCAAGAAATCCGACTGTAGTTTAAACTTTGCCGTATGAACCTGGACCTCGATACTAAGACAACTTAATACAACCCGAATACCAGAAGAGCTACCACAACTGCACAGACTTCGCAACACACTTGCAGAACATTCCAAGAAAAGAGACAACACGATACGCAAACTAACTGATACTCACAACCGCAATGGATACCAACAGACAACAGACAAGACGAGACACAGATACACACAGAATACTCAGAAATTAGACAAGATACTCTGAATTAACCAACTCGACACACAGTAACGCTACAGACAAATCACCCATACAGACAGTCTGGTGATCTCTCGAACGTCACTAAGCATCTCTTTTCATTGCTTTATAAAAGAATACGTGTCTGTGTAACAACCTTTTGCACGTGTGAAACAAGATTTCAGTTATACACTTCCAATCCGGCAGCCGCTAACAGCCCGATCCAAATCCTTGGATAGAATGACACTTTATGAGGCATGGAATGGAAGGAGACCCTCATTGGACCATTGTAAAATCTTTGGATGCATTGCTTATGCACATATACCCTCACAAATTAGAGGGAAGCTTGATCCAAAAGCTGAAAAGTGTATATTCATTGGCTATGACCAAAACTAGAAGGGATATAGGTTGTACAATCCCACTAACAAAGGATTCACAATTAGTAGGGATGTGGTGTTTGATGAAAATAATTCATGGTTTGAAGATGATTGCAAGAAGATGAAGTTACTTATGACTTGGGAAGTGATTTTCCAACTCTGACTCAAGAAGATCAACAATACCAAAAGATGTCAAACTTAGAGGATGAAGAGCAAATTGACTTCAAGGCTTGGAAGTCAAAGGGCAAGACCAAGTTCAAACAATTGGAAGACATTCCAAAGTCTTCCAATTAAGCACTCGGAAGATCTCAAAGGGAGAGTAAAAAACCAATAAGGTATGGCTATGACACATCACTAGTCACCAAGCATTTTGTATACATGACTAAAGATTCTATGTCAGAAGGGCCTTCTTCATTTAAAGAAGCCAATAAAAAAAAAGAATGGAGAGAAGCCATGCAAGAAGAAATTGAAGCACTTCAGGAGAAAACACTTCAGATTTGGTTCCCAAGAAACCAAGCATGAAGGTAATAGGATCGAGGTGGATATATAAAATCAAGAAGAATTCAGATGGTTCTATAAATAGGTACAAAGCAAGGCTAGTAGCAAAGGGGTTTGCTCATACCCATGGAGTGGATTATGAGGAGACCTTCTCACCTATGGCCAAGACTCCAATAATCAGGGTTTTGGTAAGAATTGTTGCTTCAAAGAAATGGAACCTATATCAATTAGATGTTAAGAATGCATTCCTAAATGGATGGATCTGAGAAGAAGTTTACATGGCTCAACCAACACGGAATGAAGACAAGGACAAACCAGATTATGTATGCAAGCTAAGAAAAGCACTCTATGGTTTAGAGCAAGCTCCTAGAGCTTGGAACCATAGGCTTGTCACATATTTGCAGGATCAAGGATTTGTTAGAGAATTATGCTTAGCAAGTTAGAGATGCATCCCGACATTTTCGGGGATTGACAGTATGCAGACCAATGAGCAGGGTTTTACTCATAACTCGAGATTAGCTAAAGCAATAAATATGAAACTTTGTAATAAGAAAATAGACAGTATGCTGAATCTATACCAACTTAAATCACTGAAAATGATCAAGTATACACTGAGAAATAAGTCAGAGAAGTACACACTGTTCTGAGTGATGCATGACAGAGTAGAAGAGTTGAGATACGATGAAACTATATGTATTAATGCACATAGATTACATTGATATTGGCAATGAAAGATTTCACAATGTGAGGGTCATGATAGAGCTATGGTGTGAGCCCAATATCAACATAGAATCCCTCTGAATATCTCTTCAAATCGGGTTGCATTTCACACTACTAGGTAGTCCTCATTTTTTATAGCTTCTTTGTTGGAGCCAAGATTCAAATTTGAATTTAAATCTTCACATAAAAGTAATCCAAAGTTTTAGGACTTGATTTTCTACAAGTCCTCACCAAATAAGTCATGGAAAAGATTCACCTAACAACTCGTGATTGAGGTGATTTCATATATGCACTTTTACAAGGAGTAAAAACTCAATCTTTTACAAGAGGTTATTCATGTGCTACTACATGAATGTGCATCTGAGCTTTAGGATAAATGATCAAGCATTTAGGCTCAGAGAAATTGCACCAACAGATCCCCCTCAAGCCTAGAATGCTTGGGCTTTAATTCTCTTTTATCTCCTTCAATCCAATCATCCTCTTGAACCTGTTTAATTTAGTTCCATCCAAAGATTTGGTTAGCATATCTGCATATTGCAAGTTGGTTGATACATAGGACAATTGTATGCCCTTGCTAAGTAGCTTCTCTCTCACATAATGATAGTACACTTCAATGTGCTTAGTCCTTGCATGATATATAGGATTAGCATCGAAATGAAGTGAGCTAGTGTTATCTCCAAAGATCATTGGAGTGTATGTATGTAGCCCCAAATCTCAGTAGAGTAGCTTTAACCACATTGCCTCTTGTGTTGCATTTGCTAGATCTCTATATTCAACTTCAGTTGATGACAATGCCACAGTTGGTTGTTTCTTTGATGACCATGAAATCAACTTTGATCCTGCAAAAGATACGTAGCCAGAGATACTCCTATCATCTTTTGAGCTAGCCCAATCTCCATCAGCATATAGCTTGATATCCAAGTCGGATGTGAATGGATAAAATAGCCTTTCATTTATGGTACCCTTCAAGTACTTTAAGATCCTTTTTGCACCTTCCATGTGGGTTTTTCTTGGTGTATGCATGAATTGACTCTTTTACTTACTCCATAGCATATGTCCACTCTTTGATAACCTGTAATATCTTCAAGTAGCTCTCCTTCATGAGTACTGAGTTTATGGTTCAATTCCATGGGTGTACCTACAACTTTTGCATTTTCCATCTTGAACTTTACCAGCATATCATGGATATACTTCCTCTGAGTAACGAAAATACCATAATCTATCTAAACAATTTCTAGACCAAAAAAATATGTAAGCAATCCAAGATCATTGATCTTGAACTCTTCCTTCATCTTAGCTTTGATCTTCTTGATACCATTGACATCATTTCTTGTAATAATGATATCATCCACATAAACACACACATAAATAGCTTCTAAATTAGTCTTCTTAATGAGCAATGAAGAATCTGCCTTGCTTGCAACAAAGCCTTAGTCCTGCAAGTATGTTATAAGTCTATGGTTCCAAGCTCTAGGAGCTTTCTTTAAACCATACAGTGCTTTCCTTAATTTACATACATAGTCAGGTTTGTTTTTGTCTTCATATCCTCATGATTGAGCCATGTCGACCTCCTCAGAGATCCATCCATTAAGGAATGCATTTTTAATATCTAATAGGTACATATTCCAATTCTTTGAAGCAACAATACTTCCTAAAACTCTGATAGTTGGCATCTAAGCTACAGGTGAGAAGGTCTCCTCATAATCCACTCCATGGGTTTGAGCAAACCCCTTTGCTACAGCCTTGCTTTATACCTGTTGACATCTGAATTCTTCTTCACTTTGTAAATCCACCTGGATCCTATTACCTTCATGAATGGTTTTTTGGGAACCAAATCCCAAGTACTATTCTCTTGAAGTGCTTCAATTTCTTCCTACACTAGCTTCTCTCCATTCTTCCTTCTTGTTGGCTTCTTCAAATGAAGAAGGTTCCTCTGACATAGAATCTTTAGCCATGTATATAGAATGCAGGTTTGATCTTTGTGATTGAAGAGAGCAATATTCCTTGTATCTTCAACTTCAAATGTAAAAAGTCTAACAGATTTCTCACCTTTTGCAATCCTCTTGAAGCCTTGCTTAGGGTCCTCCACATATGCTTCATACCTTGTGAATCTAACCTGTAGACCCTTCTCAACAATATATCCAATACTGATTAGGTTTTTTATTATTGTTTGCACATATAATACCCTACTCAGGAGATTCATGTTACCATCATATGCTTCAACGTTTCCAATCTTCTTTACAAAGTGCCTAGTATCATCACATGTATGGATTTCATGCTTTCTTTTGGGTTCTTCAAGATCAGACAACAAGGTTACATTGCCTGCTACATGATTGGAGCAACCAGAATCAATGTAGAATAGGTACTCATCATCTTTACCTTGCTTGGATGTCATATTCATGAGTAGTAGGGAATATTCTTGATTATATGTATAGTTGTTGTAGTCTCTTCTTCCTTTCAAGCCTCCTTGATAGTTGTTGTTGTAGCCTTGGTTGTAATTGTGATGGTAGTTGTTTCCTCCATTATTGAACCTACCTCTTGATTGTCCATAGCCTCCTCTGTGGAAGCCTCTTCCTCTCTGATTCATCTCTGGTATGATTGGTCAAACCACAAATGTTGCAAAGTGAGGAGTTATATGATCTCCCCCTGCCTTGCTTTGCTCCTCTTCCCCTTCCTCTCGTACCTCTTCCTCTACCTATGAAATTCACTGGAGAGGTATTTTCCTCTTCTTCATTCCTCTTACCTTTGCCTTTATCTTTACTTTTATTTTTATCCGTGTAAAGAGCAAAAGATTGATTACCTCTAGAACTATCTCCTTTCTTGTTGAGTTTTGTCTCATGGGTGAAGAGTTTCCTCATCAATGTATTGAGGTAAGGTATTTGCATGTCCATATATGAGTCCGTTGTTGTGGTAAAGAACTCCGATTTGTCATCAGCCTTGTTGCCATCTATTATCTATTGTTGGAAATGAGATAGGCCCTTGGCTCTTGGCTCATGTCACAAGACCGTGGTTCCATAGGTCCAGCATATACAACATTAATTTAGCAATCTTCCATATTGACAAAACATGAACATACCACAACTTAATCATAAAAATGATGAGATAAAGATAGAGAAAGAATAGACGACATGTGTAAGTTGTTACGTAAGCCATTGCTTACTCATAGTATCATATATACCCATGTTCAATGTACAATGTGGGAGAAAAACACTCAACCACTCTATGTGATGAGAAATAGATGAATGAGTGAATGTACAAATGTAACAAATATATTCAGATGTATGGGCAGTAATCTGAATATACATGAGATGTGTGACCTAATAGGTTATAGAAGAGTGAATATGAGTGATTGAAAGAGGAAGGATCAATGTGAAACTGATAATCAACAAACCCTCATCTGAACTTAGGCTATGGAAGACCCTAGGTCAGATACGTGTGTGAAAAGATCACATACTTACAAAGTAGCAAAGAATGCTAACAAGTTTGCTTCCGGAAATCCTCAAACTCATGTGAACACACCTTCTCAAACACCTCATCCAAATATGCATAAAGCATATACGTACCGATTCTCTTGTACCTATGCCGAATAGGACTTCTCCTGATATGAACGCTACTGCCTCCATAAACTCCAAGCAGTACCTGTGTGCATAAAGAGAATATGTACTTGAATACTTAACATAAGATGTAAATCTTATGCTAACCACCATCCAATGTCTTTGAAGTAGCCCGACATCCTCTTGTAGAAGATAATCTTCAACTACAACATGTAGATGGCCGATCCTCACCATCAAGCTGTTAATGACCTAGTCTTCTTGCCATGAACAAGAGATAACCTCCTCTCCATGAGCTAGAGTGTGAGCACACCCTTCATCTTCTCCAAGAAGAATCTCCAAGAAGAACTCCATAGCTGCTCCTCAACATGCTTCAAGTTAGCACCATGGCTGCCTCATGTGCTAGAAGAAACACCACCGCTATTGAGGTCCAAGCACCAAGGCTTGTGTTGAAAACTAGGTGAAGGATGAAAACAATGAGCCTATGGCTCTTCTTTTATAGTATTGGTATACTTTGAAAAGCACTTCCAAAAGCTCCTTAAAAAACAACACGATCGTTTTCTCCAATAAAGCAAAAATACGATCGCGATTCGTAAGAGAAAAAACTTTGTCTCCGTCGGAATCTGTCCCTCGCTGTTATGAAAAGCCTAGTTTAAAGCATGATAAAAAAGAAGCTTCGTGCGCTGCCGTCTTGGGGATTTGAACCCTGGCAGGTACTATAAGAGGTATTTATCTTATCCACGAGAGCTAGGCGCTTTCCTTGTACAAGGACTAATAATGAAAGCTACACATTCTGTACTTAGTGGAGAATATTGGACCAATAGGATTGGACCAATAGGATATTGTTTTCCAACAATCCCCCCTGCAATGTCATATTGGTACAATATGAACTGAATCTGCAAACTGTCACAAGCTGCAAACTGTCACAAGCTGCAAACTATCACAAGCTTCAAGCTTGTACTTCTGAACTTCAGAATTGATCTTCAAACCTTTTCTTCTAAAAATCTTCTTCAAAACTGAATTCGACTTTCCTTCAAAAAATCTCACTATATATGAACCATAATACTTGAGAAAATATGCAAATTAGATATCCGATAGTGTACCCATCAAGCAATCACTGCTTGACAACAAATATAGCATGAACTGTCCCTGAACCTGCTATCTCCTGTCTTCAAAAACCTGAAAACATACACTAGGATCCATATACTTGCATTTACCTTTCAAAAAGGTTTCTCAACGTACTTCTGCTGTGTCATGTAAATACACTAAACAAAATCAAGAACTGAATCTTGGAACCTGTGACTGTCAACTCACAACTTAGTGTATTACGAACACTGCTGGTCCATCTCTGACTGTACTCAAGTTAAGTCAACTCAACTCAATTGAAATCAACTGAAATATGAGTCTCATCAAAAAAAAATCTATGATGTCATCATGTCTTCATCCTTTAAATCCTTCATACCTCTTTCCTTCAGAACCTGGTATAAACATATATATGTGCGCACTTCGAAATATACCTTTCTGTAATATCAAGCTTCTCTTCAATAGAACTGTGGAACCTTCTCCTGAACAGGAACACCTAACAGGAACTTTCTCCAAACATTCTTCTTCTTCCTTCTTCTTTCAAAGCTGGAACATAAAGAGAACCTGACAAAGGAAATATAGGAATACCTGAAATAGGAATACCTGTAGGTATGACTATGCATGCTGAAAATAAGTCTTCATGTTTCATCACCCCCCTGGATGACTTAACACTAGTATCCAATATTCTTCAAATTATATCAGACTTTATGAAATCTTGGACGTCCTTCTTCATAAATCTGATCTTCAGTGATCAATACCTGTATTTGAAACAAAACTTCTAAACCCTTTTTATTAGCACTGCAGATGCTACTGGCTTTCACTGTTTACTTCTCAGCTTCCCAAAATCTAGAATAAGGTTAGCTGATCCAATAAAAACCTTGTTGAAAGCTTTATAGGATTCATAACCTTCTACAACATAACAAGGATTTCTATCTCTCTGTAACACAAATATGATAGAACCTGAATCTTTGACTTACTTCTTCCAATGCTAAAAGCCTTACACAAACAAAGGATAGACAACTGACTCATCAATAATCAAGATCTTTTATGATCATTCAAGATCAATGATCTCTCTTGTGTAGAATCTGCTATTATCAAACCTTCATGATTGAATGTTTGATTTATTTACCTGAATGTCTCCAAGTATCCATGCTTCTTACAAAGTTGTAAAACTTTTCTGCAAACAAATCCTTTCCAAGAATCTGTATCTCCTACTTGAAACATAAGTGGACAAACTTCTCACCTTGAGAACTCCAAAAGCTGCAAGTTGATACTTCATAACTTTTCATATTCTACCCGGGTGAAATGTGACAGTACTTGCTTGACTTTCTTTTGGCTAACTCCACTTCTCAATCAAGTGATAGGATCTAATGGAACACCTTTTTGACTACAAGCATGTATCCAAAAGTCAAGACAATCATAAAAAGTAGATTCTTCAATTGACTGGTACATCAACAAGACTAAATTTTCTGAAGTTTCTGAAAATACTGAATATGAAGTAACCTTTTCCAAACATAAAACCTGAACCTAAGTCTTCAACATCTGCTACAAAACTCTTTTACCTCAAGAGTTAGATAAAGAAGAAATATCTCTGCAACTTGTCATACACCAAGTAGCTATGTATTGACACTCCAAGAATTCTTTGAGGGAACATATAAGCTGCCTGCTCAAAAGCTTCAACTAAAACATAACTCATACATATATGAGTTAAAAGTTATATCTGCTTCTTTTCTTTCTCTCAATGCAATTCTTTGTCAAATCTACTATATCATGACCAAGTGTAATGCAAAACAAGAAACTGCTTCTTCTTTACACAAGATGTACTCGTAGACTTGTCTTTGGGTGTAGAGGATAAAATAGGAAAAGTATATGGAAAATATGAGAGAAAAGGAAGCCTTACTTTTCTTTTGGAAATGATGGACTTTCTTCTTCTGCATCTTTCTTCCACCTGATCATGATGTTAACATCTTCAAACTTCTCTTCCATACCTTTTGTTCTCTTCATCTTGAAGTAGCAAGCACTCTTGTCTTCTTCATATGAACTCTTCTCTTCCTCTAGTGTTAAGAGTAAGAGACAAAACAAACATGGTATACAAATGGAAGTGAATATAAAATCATGTTTTATCATCTCCTCATATCTCTGAATCAAAATTTCGCTTCAAATGTCTGAAACGACTAAATTCACCAATCTTTTGTATGAATGATGAATTATCTTTCTAGAGTTACCTTCTCTAGATCACATTTGTACCTTGATATCCAACCAACTTACAACAGAAAATTGGCTGAACATAAAACTCATCCCATCCTCACATTTGTCTTCCACATTTGTCTTCTTAGATGAACTTTCTTGCCATGAAAGAGATTTCTCAAAACTCTCTAGAAAAACCTCTAGATACCTGTTTTGATGTAGCCTTTAACTTTCAAATGACTAAAAGTGTATAAAAGCATTCCTTGAATCCTTTAAATCTCTTCATAATTGCTCTTCTAAGATATGACCTGCAAATGATAATCTGATAGTAGAAACTGATACCTTCGATTTGATGTTGATATGATTCCTTCATCTTCTCTAAACCATTGTTCTTCCTTGAATTTGAAGTAGTCTTCTCTTCATCAAGTCTGGTTCTTCAAACAATACTTTTGTAAAGTATTTGCATACTCTTCCAAAAGTATTCGGCTCCTAACAGATCATCAATTTCATACACATGTAACTGAATTGTCTAATTCTCAAATCTCTACTCATCTAGATTAAGTGTGTATGTCAAATGTCAAATGTTAGAAGATGCCCTTAAATCATATGTTGTAAATCTGGAATTCTGGAAAACCTGAGAATCTGAATGAGCCTTAATGCATTGATGCCAAAGACTTAAAGTTCTGAAACCAAAACCTTAGTGCTCTGATACCAAATGTTGGAAATGAGATAGGCCCTTGGCTCTTGGCTCATGTCACAGGTCCGTGGTTCCATAGGTCCAACATATATAACATTAATTTAGCAATCTTCCATATTGACAAAACATGAACATACCACAACTTAATCATAAAAATGATGAGATAAATATAGAGAAAGAATAGACGACATGTGTAAGTTGTTACGTAAGCCATTGCTTACTCATAGTATCATATATACCAATGTTCAATGTACAATGTGGGAGAAAAACTCTCAACCACTCTATGTGATGAGAAATAGATGAATGAGTGAATGTACAAATGTAACAAACATATTCAGATGTATGGGCAGTAATCTGAATATACATGAGCTGTGTGACCTAATAGGTTATAGAAGAGTGAATATGAGTGACTGAAAGAGGAAGGATCAGTGTGAAACTGATAATCAAAAAACCATCATCTGAACTTAGGCTATGGAAGACCCTAAGTCAGATACGTGTGTGAAAAGATCACATACTTACAAAGTAGCAAAGAATGCTAACAAGTTTGCTTCTGTATGGGGGATTTGAACCCTGGCGGGTACTATAGGAGGTATTTATCTTATCCACGAGCGCTAGGCGCTTTCCTTGTACAAGAACTAATAATGAAAGCTACACATTCTGTACTTAGTGGAGAATATTGGACCAATAGGATTGGACCAATAGGATATTGTTTTCCAACATCTACTTTTGGTCTCTTCTTCAAGGTTGTGAACTCCATCCAAAGTTGGTTCTTCGTAGCCCTTGTATTTGGTGAGAAGTATGAAGATAGTACTTCCCAAGTCTCTTGAGAAGTCTTGCAATTCCTAATATGAGGTAAAAAGAAATCAGATATTGAATTGAGTATATAAGCCCTGGCTAGAGCATCCTTTGCACACCATGCAGCTAGTCTCTCTTGCTCCTCTCTTGTAGGTTGATGTTTGCTTCTAAGGGTTTGCATTTCTTCATCTCCATATATGTATCCATACAAGCTTCTTCCTTGGAAGTAAGCCTTCATCCTTAGGGACCATGCTCGATAATTACCCTGTTAAATTCGTCAATGAATGATGGAAATCCATCTCCCATTTTACCTTGCTCTTGCTCTAATACCACTGTTGGAGGAGATTGGTGGACACCTTCAAGAGATGAGATGGTGCTACAAATTCCTGCTTCACACCAGCCAAAAACTGAGTCGAGGAGTGCAAAGTAGACCTCTTAAGCTTTCCAGGAAGCTTAAATAATCACCCAAGTACATTGGAATATGATCCTCAAATCATTGGATCAAAACAGATAAGTTGGAGTTTCCATAATGAACCAAAACTTGCTATTTTGGTCACTACACCTGCTCAAAGAAATGAACAGTACTCCTCCTCTGCCAGCAATTGAGTAAAATCCTTTTGGGCATATCTAATTAACTTGGGTAGCTAACTTTTGCAAGTTATTTCACTTGAAATGATGGACCATGCTTAGAGAATTATGCTTAGTAAGTTAGAGATGCATCCCGACATTTTCGAGGACTGACAGTATGCAGACCAGTGAGCAGAATTTCGCCCATAACTCGAGATTAGCTAAAGCAATAAATATGAAACTTTGTACCAAGAAAATAAACAGTATGTTGAATCTATACCAACTTAAATCACCGAAAATGATCAAGTATACAATGAGAAACAAGTCAGAGAAGTACACTGTTCTGAGTGATGCATGACAGAGTAGAAGAGTTGAGATATGATGAAACTATATATGTATTAATGCACATAGATTACATTGACATTGGCAATGAAAGATTGCACAATGTGAGGGTCATGATAGAGCTATGGTGTGAGATCAATATCAACATAGAATCCCTCGGAATATCTCTTCAAATCGGGCTTCATTTCACGCGACTAGCTAGTCCCATTTTTATAGCTTCTCATTAGGGGAAAAAATGAACCTTGAATGGGCCTTTTAGATTAAGGGGTGATTAGTGATGGACCAATGAGAGGAGGGTGGTGGCCACAGTCTAGAGCCTCAATCAAGTAGGCTAGGCCTAGGTTTCCCTTGGTTTGGGGTAGTCAAAACAACCAAAATCTGGTGAGAAAACTAGGATTTTCTTTGTTAGTGGTTTCAAGGACCCACAAAGTTCGAAATTTGCAACTCGCGTCTGATTCGCACCCTTCGATATGGAGAAAATCCTACGGTTGAGTTTAAATTGAAGAGGAAATGCTCCTTTGGCTGTGCATCGTTGGATGATGTGCCGATCCAATGCTTGAGATTATCCCTCTAGAGGATTCAGAAGCTTTGAATTAAAACTCTTGGATCTAACTTTAATCGAACGGTCTTCAAGTCACACAAAAATGCGCTTTAGTTTGAGACGTCCGATTCATATGCATCTTATGGTCTAGATCTGCTGCGAATCTCAATAGAATACTCTCTCTCTATCTTTCCCAAGGCAATCATGATGGACATGACCTTCTGTTTGTCGTTTTCTGCCAGAAATCCAGATGCCCATCGCGAGCGTCGATTCAGCCCAATCTAATGGTGGTGAATTTGTGCGCTGTAGACTCTCTCTCCTCCTTTTCCCAACCTCTTAAACATGATGTTACTTCTCAGATTTGTCGTTTTCTGCCAGAGAAAAGCTCTCTAATCGCGTCCGTCCATGCCAAATATCTAAGGGTCGTGGATAGCCATAAATCTAGTACACTGAGATCACTATTTTGTCATGTTCTGCCAGACATACTGTATTCGATCTCCTCCGTCCATGATGAACATCGTAGGGCTCTCAAAAGCCACGACCTCTTCCCAACAAAGAACTCAAATATAGCATTTTTCAAAATAATGATTTTAAATCAAATACCACTAGTGGTTTTTTTTTCATCTTCAATACCAGACATGATTAATTTTAATCCCTAAAAATTAGGGATCCTTACAAGGCCCATGCAGGGTTCACTTTCTCCCCTAATGTTTGTTGGAGCCAAGATTCAAGTTTGAATTTGAATCTTCACCTCAAACTTGAATCTTCACCTAAAATTAATCCAAAATTTTAGGACTTGATTTGCTATAAATCCTCACCAAATAAGTCTTGGAAAAGATTCACCTAATAACTCGTGATTGAGGTGATTTCACATATGCACTTTGTTGATATATTTAGGTAGTGATGTGTGTGAACACACTAGGACCGTCGGGGCACTTTTTTCCCTCTTTAGGAGGTTTTTTTCCCGGCTTGTATATACGCCTATTGCCCTAATGGGCTACTTATCTTTGTACATTCTCTAGTAATACATTCAGTATTGTGTGTTTGTGCTCCAAGCTTCTTCTTCTTCCTTGTGTTGTTCGCGTGCTTCCGCAGACGTCTAACTCCAACAATTGGTATCAGAGAAGATCCTGGCTTCATCTAGGGCGCCGTCGACACTCCTCCGTTTGCAGTCTCAGAATCGTACCAATTTTGGTGAGCATACTCAAGGTGTTTCCGAGATGAAAACCGCTTCGCTCTATGGTGCCGAAATCGCGATCTTAGCTCGTTTCGACCTCCGAACGCACTATCGCAGCGCAGCGCTAGGCTATTTCGTCTTTTTGTGCCAAAGGTATATACCTGTTTCTATTCGCCAGTATAAGCGTCTCGAAGTCTGCTACAGGTTTAGCAAAACTCGTATAGGCAGTCCCATTCAACTTTTTGAGATACAGTCAATTTTCTGCATCAAGGTATTTTAGTCACCGGCCATGGCTGAAAGCAGTGATGTATTCCGTATGTTGGCTGTTGAGGATAAGTTGGATGGTATCAACTACCCATTATGGGCTTATATGATGCGACATGTATTGGTTGCAAAAGGACTGTGGTACATTGTGCAGGGTGTTGAAAGACGTATGTTACACCTGCCACTACAGGTACTGCGAATACAGGTGCTTGAGCCGATGAAGATGGTGTCGAAGATGATATTGTGCAGATTCCTGTTCGTGCTGTTATTTATGTTGCACCTACTGCAGAGCACATTCGTTGGGATGGCAGAGATGCCCAGGCACATGCATTGATAGCCTTGTCTGTCAAACGTGCCATTATTCCTCATATTCGCTCTTGCAGAACAGCTAAGGATGCTTGGGATACACTTACCATATTGTACCAAGCTAGGAATGAGACTCGTGTTGCTTACCTCCAAAAACAGTTGGAGAGTGAGCACATGAATGAAGGTGATTCTATGGACAGTTTCCTAACGAAGATCAAAGACTTGAAGGAACAGTTGATTTCTGCTGATGAGGTTATACGAGATAGCTCACTTGTGCAGACCGTTCTGAATGGTCTTCCTGATTCATATCAAAGTTTTGCTTCTACTCTTCGGTTGATGATGAAAGGAAATCCAAATGCCTTATCATTTGAGGAGTTAGTCTCTGTTCTGTTGCAGGAAGATCAGTCCAGGCAAAATAGGTCCATTATGCGAGTTGCAGATCAAGCTTTCTTGGCTAGTCAGAAGGGCAAAGGAAAATGGAACTCTTCAACTAGTAAGCAAAAATCTGCTAATTCTTCATATTCGAAGAAGGAAGATAAAGATGAGAAGAAATCAGAAAAGCAAAAATTGTTTTGTAAGTACTGTAAAGGGAATGATCATATCATAAAGAACTGTCCAAAACTGGCTCCTAAAGAGGCAAAGAAGAAAGAGGCTGGAATGGTTGTTGCAGAGGCCTCTACACCAAAAACAGAGTCTGCAAATCTTGTGCAGGAAGAAGAATGGGCGTTTACTACCGTCTGCAGTTTTGACCCATCTTCTCATTAGCAGTGCATGTTTGCAGTAGACTCAGATGTTTGGTATTTTGACAGTGGGGCGACCAAACATATTACCTCGCAGCGCAGTTTCTTCTCTTCACTCGAGCCTTCCCCTACAGGGAATACTGTTACATGCGCCAACAACTCCTCTTATCTTGTTATGGGAGTTGGTAAGATCATTTTGACTACTGTCGATGGTAGTTCTTTCACTTTGTCAGATGCTCTATTTGTGCCAGGGATCAAAAAGAACCAGTTATCAGTTTTTGCATTAGCCAAGATTGCCTTGGTTGTGAAATTTGTTGATGACAGGTGTACAGTTCATGATCTGTCAAATGGCGATGTGATTATTGCTTCTGGCATTTTATGTCGCGGGCTGTATAAGCTCATAGACTATGAAAGATCTGTAAATGATTTGGCATGTGAAGTAAATGATTCTCAAGCTATGTCAGATGCAAAGCTTTGGCATGCACGCTTTGGTCATCTGAATTTTGCTAGTTTGCTACGCCTGCAGAAATCTGAAATGGTGTCCTCATTGCCCAAACTTGAGGCACCTGGAAAACATGTTTGTGAAGGCTGTATTTTGGGCAAAATGCAGCGTTCATCCTTTCCAAAAGATGGTTCAGTTCAGGCTACTCAGAAATTGCAGCTTGTACATAGTGATGTCTGTGGTCCTATGCAGACACCTTCTTTTGGAAATTACCTTTACTTCGTGACTTTCATTGATGATTTTTCCAAGCATGCACGGATATATCCACTCAAAGCAAAGTCCGAAGTGTTCATGTGCTTCAAACAATTTTTGGTTTTGGCTGAAAATCTGTCAGCATGTAAAATGGGCACCCTCCGTTCTGATCGAGGGGGGGAATATATGTCTTCTGATTTTAATGCATTTCTGGCTGAACGTGGGATAAAACACCAGTGTACAGTGCCGTATACACCTCAACAGAATGGAGTTGCTGAACGAAAGAACAGGTCACTCATGGAGATGGCGAGGTGTATGATCAAGAGTCAGGCTTTACCTCATAGTTTACCTCATAGTTTCTCGCTTGAGGCTGTCATGTGTGCAGCATATGTACTGAACAGGTATCCCACTAAAGCGCTGTAGTCTATCACTCCATATGAGGCTTGGCATGACCGCAAGCCATCTGTTGCTCATCTGCGTGTTTTTGGTTGTTTGGCATATGCACTAGTGCCTGAACAACATCGCAGAAAATTGGATGATAAGGCATTAAAATGTATTTTTGTTGGGTACAGTTCTGAAAGTAAAGGCTATCGTCTGTATCATCCGCAGACTAAACGCATTCTGGTTAGCCGTGATTTTGTCTTTGTGGAAGATGCTATTCACCCATTGCTTTCATGTACTAAGGAGACATCTGTTAGCTCCAAAGACATGTATGATACTTTGATGCCTCTTTTTACATGTGGACAGTCTAGTGCTGGTCCTAATGAAGCAACTTCTCAGCCTTTGCAGGTTTCATATGATGATGCAGATCATTCTATTTTAGATGCACGTTTTTGATGAGAGAGCTGATATTGAGCAGGCAAAAACTATGCCAAAATGGCCGGTGCAGACTTTGCGTGACAGCAAATTAGATGCACCTTTGTCATATCGTACTCGTTCAGGCTCTCATAGTGCCTCCTTTGCCTCCTTTGCATCAAATTGGCTGCATCTAGTCTCTGTGATGAGAATGAGCCTGTTTCTTTTGATGAAGGATAGAATTCAGAAAATTGGATGGCTGCTATGCAATCTGAATATGATGCTATAATGAAGAATGGTACATGGTCTTTATGTGACTTGCCTCCTGACAAGAAGGCCATTGGCACTAAGTGGGTATACAAGTTGAAGCGTAAACCTGATGGTTCAGTTGACAGGTATAAGGCTAGGCTTGTTGCAAAGGGTTATGCACGACATTGATTTTGATGAGACCTTTGCACCTACATGCCGTATGACTACTGTTCAGAGCATTTGTGCACTTGCAGCCCATCATGGTTGGAATGTACATCAGTTGGACATTAAAACAGCATTTCTGAATGGTGACTTGCATGATGAAGTGTATGTTTTTCAGCCCCGTGGCTTTGTGCAGAAAGGGCATGAAAACCAGGTCTGCAGGTTAAAGAAGGCGTTATATGGTTTAAAGCAAGCACCACATGCTTGGTATGAGAAGATACATGCCTATCTGATTGCACACGGTTTTGAGAACAGTCCAACTGAAAGCACCTTATATGTTAAGCGTGCTAATGATGTGCTTCTGATCATTGTTGTCTATGTTGACGACATGCTACTCACATGTCCTATTGAGAAGCATATTGCTGATTTTAAGGCTGATTTGCATGCCTCATTTGAGATGTCTGATTTGGGGCATTTGCATCACTATTTAAGCATTCAGTTTATGCAAGTTGATGGTGGAATGGCTTTGTGTCAAACGAAATATATTGACACATTATTGTAGCGTTTTGGCCTTGAAGACTATAAGCCTATTGCCACTCCTATGGAGAGAGGTTTACGATTGAGACTTCATGATGCTGGAGATGCATTTGATGCTGTTCTCTATCAGCAGGCTGCATTACTCGGCCAGATATTCAGTTTGCTGTCTCACAGATGAGCAGGTTTATGCATTGCCCAGGAGTCACGCATTGGAAGAAGGTTAAGCGTATCTTTCGCTACTTGAGTGGTACTCGGCTACTTGGGTTGTTTTATCCCAAGGGGGGATCACTACCGCCAGATTTGCATGCTTTTCCTTACTCAGATTGGGCTCGTTGCTATGACACTCGTGTGTCCACCAGTGGTTTTTGTTTCATGCTTGGTAGCTCATGTATATCTTGGTTGAGCAAGAAGGAGCCTACTGTGGCCACTTCTAGTTGTGAGGCTGAGTATAGGGAAGCTTTCACAGCGGCTCTTGAGTGTGTGTGGCTCATACGCCTTATGGCTGATTTGGGTGTTGGTCAGTCTTCTGCCACCACCATCTTCACTGAGAGTCAGAGGGCATTGGCAATTGCGAGGAACCCTGTGTTCCATGCTCGCACTAAGCACATCGAGGTGCATTATCACTATGTCAGGGAGAGGTTCTCTGCTTGGGAGATCAGCTTGGCATATGTGCATTATCACTATGTCAGGGAGAGGTTCTCTGCTAGGGAGATCAGCTTGGCATATGTGCCCACAAGGGAGAACATTGCAGACCTTTTCACAAAGGCTCTGCCTAGGGAGAAGTTTGACGCTTTCCGCAAAGCTTTGGGCTTACTTCCTTTTATGGAGTGATTTCCACATAGCTTGGCACTTCCTTATACATGAGTGCAAGCTCCTTGTTCACCGCATCACTCCCAGGGGGGATTTGTTGATATATTTAGGTAGTGATGTGTGTGAACACACTAGGACCGCTGGGGCACTTTTTTCCCTCTTTAGGAGGTTTTTTTTCCCCCGCTTGTATATACGCCTATTGCCCTAATGGGCTACTTATCTTTGTACATTCTCTAGCAATACATTCAGTATTGTGTGTTTGTGCTCCAAGCTTCTTCTTCTTCCTTGTGTTGTTCGCGTGCTTCCGCATACGTCTAACTCCAACACACTTTTATAAGGAGTAAAAACTCAATCTTTTACAAGAGGTTATTCATGTGCTACTACATGAATGTGAATATGAGTTTTAGAATAAATGATCAAGCATTTAGGCTTGGAGTAATTGCACCAACACAAAATGCATCTCTACAAGGCAAGAAAAGTGACTACAGAAGCCAACTCCAAAAGAAGCAAGTGAAGATAAACATACATGTGTGCCTTATTGCTTCAAGGTGAACTTATTGCTACTTCGGCAAGCATGTGCACATAACCATGTGCAAGAAAAGTGACTATAGAAGCCAACTCCAAAAGAAGCAATGAAAATAGACAATACATGTGTGCCTTATTGCTCCACGGAGAACTTATTGCTACTTCCCCAAGCATGTGCATATAACCATGCTTTATTGCTCCAAGGCGAACTTATTGCTACTTCCCCAAGCGTGTGCATAAAACCCTGTGGAGTCCAATCTAAGAGCCATGTAGCATCGAGGATGGCTTCTCAACTTTTCCATTTGGAGCTTTCTTGTTTTGTTGCACCATTCCTATATCAAACCCATGCTTAATTCTGATGATGACCCCCTTTAGAGTAGAACCTTGCACCCTTGTATAAACTTGTTCATGCTCCATTGCCATATCTAGGGTTGTGGTAGGAGGCCTTGTCAAAGGACACTCCCCCAACTTGTGGCTCTGCACCTTGCAAATGCTCTGCATGGTTCTGCAAGAATTTATTGTTCTTTAGAAATGCTTTGTCACTCTCTCCACGCATGATAATAGGTAGGCCAAGTAGGCCCATGGCTCGAGACTTTTCCTTCTTGCGTTATTTATATTTTGACTTTGACCAAATGGCCAAGTGCCTTATACAACACCGCTATTGAAAAAGTAAATAAATAAATAAATAATAAAATTAAAAAGGAAGTTCCAATCGACTAAGCCTGACCCCACTGGGCACCTTGACCTTTTTTTTGGTCTACCATGGGTAAAGCAACGCGGACCAATTTTCAGTCCACTTAAGGTCAACTAATATTTTATCGACCTTGGATCAACCAATTTCAGTCTTCCTTGGGACAACCCATTAGGTTTTGTCGCAGCCCCTATTATCAAGGCCGAAAAAAAAGGGGGGGAGGGGGGGGGAGGGGGGGGGAGAGAGAGAGAGAGAGAGAGAGAGAGAGAGAGAGAGATGATAAGGCATTATATTCTAGAAAGGTACAATGTTAAACGAGTGCAAGGATATTCGACAAGCTCATGCACAAAGCTATACATGTTGAAAATTGCAACGCAAGAACCACGATGAGAAAGTTTTGTAGAGTAGAGTTTATATTACAACGGTGGGCACCGATTCAATATGGGTCACGCTTATATGGTTGCGACTATATGCACTGCCGGCATAGTCCACGTGGTGGAGTTACGTGGCTGCCAACAGTGCCAGGGTGAATGCAATGACAAACAAGCAGTTCAACTACATACTTTTATTAGGGAATCGTTGGAAAGAAAAAAGATGCAAGTACGTTATACATCCACGTATCTTATGTTTGCTGATCTACTTTAAACACCACCTGCTATTGACAAGTTTCAGAATGTAGAAAGCATTTAGGTTTAAATAAATTACCAAATTAATTTTCCCTGTAGTGTTGTTAAGGAGGGATGTTGGAAGTACACATGTAACAACAATGCATAGATGTAAAACAACATGATGAAGCAATATGTCCTGTGTATGACGCACGATCGAAATCAATGTATTTAATAACAAAATGGTTAACAGTAAGTGCGTCGTTCTCGGTCTCTTTGTGCAGTGCGTGCCTGCACATTCTGTTCCGTTTTTCCCACAACTTGATACTAATTAATAAAAAACAGAAACAAGGTAGACAGTTTTTGTACTTGAAAACGCATGTCTTGTCATGCAGTTCACACGTATTTAGTATGGGAACAAAACGAACATATTCATACTTCTGAAACACGTGCCATATAGTTCGCATGAAAAAAATGCTACTGCTAATGGTGATCCACAAAATGGTGAAGGCATACAAAAGCCTATGATAATTTACATATCTGAGAAAACCGTACACCAAAAACCAACTAGAAACATTTTGAAGGTACAGTATCACGATTTCTTACCCTCTCAACAATATATACGGGCCATCTCACAAGAAAAATATGAATATATGCTCAAACAGACTTAGAATTTCGTTGAACGGTATAGAAACAACTGACCTCGAACAGTTCTGTAGTAGGAGACGCAATCATCGACAAGAGCATAAAAGCTCTCAATGTAGCACCTCCGGCCTTCTGACCTGCCGTGGCCCTCATAATCAATGCCAAAGACCGCATAACCAGCTTCAGCAAGCCTTATGCCAGTGCCTGCAATTAAAATGTAAATGTAATTAGGCTTTCTCTCAACCTTTTGGCTTGGGTATCATTTTCACCAGAATTAAAGCATCTACCTTTCATGAAGACGCTGCATTCCATCCCATAACCTGCATACACCTCAAAAAAGTAATAAATGTATATGGTGTTGCCTTATGCATGGCATGTACGTAAAAGGTGCAAGAGAGCTTTAGATAATGCTTTTGCTAAATACGATTGCACTTGTGTGCAAAAAAGCATTATGTAATGCTCTCTTGCACCGTAGTGTGCAAATGAGGCGATAACTTTACTAAAAATTTTGATAGCAAAACTTTTTTTCCGAGCCCACAAACAATAAGAATTTTGATGGTCTCTTGCCCTTAAAAACGGTCATGGAGTAAAAATCGGATCTATAATAAAGAAAGATCACGCTCTCGCGCGCACCTACGTAAGGAAAGAGGTAATTTCACGTCATAACATTTTTCTTATAAAACTAGTTCTCCTGAATAAATCAAAGACCAGAGCAGGACTAAAGTCCAAATCAGCCGTCGTTCAGCGTAAATGAAATCTGATTACATGAGCATCTGCAGATACTATAAGTACGACTGAGAGAACGTAGTAAATATTACTGCTGCGTATCAAATGCATAGTTAGTGTGCATGCATTGTAACATATACGTAGAGTGAGCTGGACGCGTATGTGTTTACATGGGCATCAAGTTATCCAAAAATAAAAGGATCCAGACGACGCAGAATTATATCATAAGAGACTCATATCAAGCAATCCAAAAAATATATATAACCATGTAGTACAGCGTATCCCAAAATTACGATAAAATCTAGCCATCTTCAAATGCAGTTAAGAACGCCAGCATTAACTTGTACGTTTAAATAAGAACGTACAGACAGATGACCGAGAAACGGCTTACCATGACAAAGAAAAACAAGAGCTTTCACGCTTCTGCCCCTCGGCAGCCATCTGCAGGTAAAAAGCTTGGACCCCTTGGCGCTTAGTATGAATTCCTGTTGCATAATTACATTGCAATAAACATGAATCTTGCATTCAAAAATCTCCCACAAGTTTCGTAATGTGGTCTTGAAAGAATTCAGAACTAAAAAAGAAGTCTTGCGAATAAGACAAAGCTTCAAACTCCATCAATTGAAGATAAACTTTTTCTTTTTATTGAAAATGGAGGTGATTTTTTAAAGGGAAATTTCCGATCTTACGGTCTTCATCTCCCGAAACTGAAAATGCCACAATGAAGGGCATATTACCCACTCGACCCTGAATCCAGCACAAGCAAGGATAGAAGGATTCAAGCAACGTATGGACATGAATCAGAATTTTATTCGTTTCATTACACATAGGAGGCGTTTTGGAATGATAGTGCGTAACGTTACTGATGTTCGCAACAGGAGTCACAAGTACAAACACTTTTTGAATCGTTGACTAAAATCATACTTCAAATGTTTTAAACATATTTCAAGGCACTTTTTTTATTTCTCACAGTCCTGTAGTAGTATACAGATACTCCAACCTAATTTCCATTACGCATTGGTCAAATAATGTGAGTACAACATTTTTTGGATGGGGGCCAGTCCAGCAATGCCACTGGTTGCCACGTCTTTCATAAGTCGTCTTGGTTCAAATAACCGAGGCGCAACGACTTCTCGTATCTTTAAGTTAACAACTAAATCAAGAATGTATTATGTGTTGAAGTTAATTCAAAATATGTCCGAAATAGTGTGTAGTGCCAATCGACATATGAACGGCACTTATCTCTACACGCATCTTCTTCTCCGACTCTGTCTGTATCTTCTCTTCTCTGTGTAAATCCTGTGCAGAGAAAACTTCAATATGGTATCAGTGGAAGACCCTATATAAGATCTTTGCGAAAAAGGACCAGGGATTCGAGATTACAGGGAAGTTCTTTTCTCCAATGTATTTCCGATTTCCAAATGTTTATGTTCTGTTATTAACAAATCCTCATTTACCAGGCTATCTCAACGTCATGGAACTGCTTCTCTTGCGAGAACTATCCTTGACTAAGGATTCACACAACTGTTCTTATTCATAAGTCTCATTTTAATGGTTATTGATTGTAGCTCCAAGCTTGTTTGCATCGCATGAGTAATCTCCTACAAGGGAATCCTGTGCATCATGATCTTGGTCAGGCCATAATTATACTAGTGAGCATGCGATTGCCTTGTGTATCATGCTTGTTCACCACGACTTACACCGAACTCGCTTACAAATAGAGGATGGAAATTTCCATTATAAATAGCACCAAATCACACACATATAATGCCAGGATCAAGTCAAAACACAGACATTGCAACACTTTATTTGAAAACTCACAATTGCATAGTGTGTCTCGATTGGGCAGCTTGGCTTTCACAAATGCCTCGTTTGTCATCAAACACCTATCATATCTTTAGGGTTCAAAACTTCACAGCCACCCACTCATTTCTATCAGTTTCATCTTCCTTCAATTTGAGTAATTCTTTCTCTGTTTTCTGACATCTACGTGCAGCAAAGTTCGATCTTGTACTTGAGAGGGAGTGAAAAGGGTTCAAGTTCAAGCTCGACTTTCAAGTCGTTGCCATCCGAAGATGGTTCATCATCTTTTATTGTTTTCTATATTTTTTTTTATCCTCCATATCCCCCAATACTGACATTCGCATTAAGGGAGAGTGTTGGAGTTAATTCAAATATCCAAAATAGTAGTGTAGTGCCAACACATGTAGTACAGAAACTCCAAACTACTTTCTATAATGCATTCAACAAATAATGCGAACTCCACATTAATCACCTGGCTTACATTAAGCAAAATGTTTCTTCCCATCTTTATACATAGATCATCAACGACCATTGTGTAATCCTGCAATTGATTGGGTTCAAAATATCCATAGCAATGCATTCAGCAGCTCAGCGTCGATTATGAAAAGGTGGTTCAATAGCTCGTGGCCTAAGCCTCGTATTTAACAACTCCGTCCTAAAAAAAGGGAACTAAATGTAAAGCAGAGAATATCACTAGACAATCAAATGCGAGAACGATGTGTTACAATCACATAGTGCTCGGTTCATTTACAAACAACCGATTGAGTTCAAATACTTCAAGCGATCTTATCTACTTCGGCGAAATAAAGTAACTCATCACTCACTTAGAGTAAAGAATGGCAAGCATCTCTCTTCATCTTAATCTATTACCCATGAATGTACTCATATAAATAATACGCGGCTCCAATGGACTGTGCTCGTAGCATTAGAAGCTATGCAGACAATAGCAACAAGAATGACAGACACTTAACGAATAGATCATTCCCCACCTCCTCGTATTTAACTTCGTCCATAAGGGAGCTTCAGCTGCTACAGAATGGAAGAGTCGCTGCAGCCGGACGTATGTCACCACTAAAAGCTCCAGAAGAAGAAGACAAGAGAAATGCAAACAGGAACCTTTTGAAGCAGCTTAGTGAAGATATCAAAGGTCGGAAAGAGAAAAGAGACGGAAAGGCAGGATATAACGAGAATGTAGGCGGTTTCAGGAACTGAGGAGGACAGGAACTGAGAACAGCCCCTCAACGCAACTGCACGGCTGCACGCACCGATCGGAAGGAGAACGTGTTTTGCCAGTTGGAAGATCATGGAAATAGGTTTCAATTTTCAATGTCCTCATATAGTCCGTTTCAGATAGGATTAACATCAACCCGGCAGCATCTCCGAGCATCGAAGTGGAAGTTCTACCTGCCAGTGCCCTCACGTCATGAGGGATGTCACTGTCGCTCATCTGTAATGTAGATTAGTAGAATACTTGATTCACATAGATTAACAGAATGCTGAGTTTGAAAATATGTGTCCCTACTTATGTGGAGCTTGATTTTTCTACACAGAGAAAACACGTTACAATGAAAATAACGTAGTTTTTTAACAGTAACGTATTACTTTGAATGGTGAGAGGTTTGTTGTATTACATGGCATGATGAAACTTTTCTTCCTCAACCCTATGTGAAGTGAATAGAGTATAGTAAATGGAATTCTGAGCCCATAACCTTATATAAAGAGGCTCAAAATAAAAAGCCTCTTGAGTGGGGAAATTGGCATCTGTAATAAAGTAAGTTTATGATCTAAGGGTCGGGCCGGTTCAGACAGATCTGAAATAGAATACCATTTGGTCACCCGTGTGTATGAACAAAGATCTCGAGACTAGACTTACGTAGTAGGTCATGTGCTCTTGTATACAAGTGATCCACTTAGCTTAGTGGTTAAGTTTGAAGGGTGTGAAGGAGGAAGTCTTGGGAAGGGTGTGAAGTAGGAGGTCTTGGGTTGCATGGGCTACATGGGGAGAGTATTTTTCCCAAAGAGCTCTAGAGCCTTCGAGAAGCATCCGCTTGAGTTATCTCCAGTTAACTGGGACACTTGGCACACATGAACTTACATGGCGGACACATGGGTGGTTAGAATCCACTTGCCCATGAAAGCATTCCCTTGGAGAGATCTATAAATAGAGGCATATGGTTGGGAGGAGAGTCATCTGTCTAGCATGTGGTGGTCATAATCTTCATTCTCTTGCATTGGTATCAAAGCTTGGTTAAGCTTTCATGGAGATCTTACTCTATCATCTCCTTCCTCAAGATCTCAATGAGAACTTGATGTATTATATATTGTTCGAATGCTTGTTTGTGGCACGCCATTTGAATAGTTGTTTGTGGAAAAAGTGCTCGATTTGCCATGGTGAATGCGCACATCGCCCTCCATGAGTATCAAAGCCCGTGACCAACCTAAACACGACAATTGGCCTATCCATCTGATTCAACATGTAGTTTGCATCCTGTTTTGTATTTCTATTGATATATTTAGGTATTGATGTGCATGAACACATTAGGTATGTCCACTACAACAGATGAGGGGCATACCGATGCTATCCATACCGATGGTTACCCCCCAATGTCAGTATGATCGTTGAAAATGCTTGTAAAAATCTTATTAGGCATATCGACGGTCATTTGACCGTCGGTATGACCGTTTAAAATGTACCATCGGTATCTGTTGGGAATCGAACTCACAACCTCCCAGTTAGGATTGCGATGGGCTAACCACTTGCCCCAAAAGCCATGGTTGAGGATTACTTCCTAATCCTCTCTCTTAGGGCGTGGTTCAACCATCTCCTACCAGGATTATGTGACATTCCTCCCCTCTTAGACTGAGCATTTCCCTCAATGCTCACTTGTGGACCTTCCTAAATCTCTTGGACCCACTTTCCATGCATGAGTGCTTCCATCAATCTCAAACTCCAGCACATGGACCAAATTTGGACCTATCCCACCCTCCGTGGGTGCCCAAATGCCCATGTACCTTCATCCAAGGCCAGTTTCACACTCATCACAGATAAGCGCTTCTTCCAAGTGCCCACGGATGTACCCTGTCTAGTGTACCCTGGCAGGATGTACCCTGGCAGGACTGGTAGGATGTACCCTGGCAAGTGTACCCTAATAGATGTACCCTGAGACGCGCCGCGTCGCGCCGTTGTCTACCAAGCCCGATTTCGCAACTAGGCTCCGATACCAATGTCGGGAATCGAACTCACAACCTCCCGGTTAGGAGTGCGATGGGCTAACCACTTGCCCCAAAAGCCATGGTTGAGGATTATTTCCTAATCCTCTCTCTTAGGGCGTAGTTCAACCATCTCCTACTAGGATTATGTGACAGTATCCATTGCCATCATTGGTATAGGCGCTGATATAGGTGTTGGTATAGGCATCGGTATAGCATCGATATGTGCATCGGTAAATTACTAGAGATTATCGATGTTCATACTGACGCCTATACCGGCATCGTGTTTTAAACATACAGGGACCCAAGAGCAAAAATTTGACGTTTTGTGCATCTTTTGAACTGAGTAGTGCTTCTGTCAAACTTGCATGCGTGAGCTGAATTGTGACCTACATTGTCTTGTGCACACACACACACAGATCTCTCTCTACACACACCCTCTCTCTCTCTAGATTTCGCATCTTCATAAGTGGTGTGCGCACTCTTACCCTTTCTCATTTTTTGTTTTATAATTTCTCTTCTTTTTTGTTTCACAAGATTTTTTTGACATCGATTCTTTGGAATTCGACAAGAGACGATGTTCATTAGGCTTTAATGATAGCGATCCAAAAGAGGGAAATACCTGTAAGTGATTGTTTTATTCTCTATTGATAGAGAGTGAGAAAGAGGGAGAGAGAGAGAGAGAGATAGAGAGAGAGAGATGAAAGAGAGAGAGAAAAAGAAAAAGAGAGAGAGATCTAGAGAGATATAAAGAGAGAGAGAGAGGAAGATGAAAGAGAGAGAGAGAGAGAAAGAGAAAGAGAAAGAGAGAGAGAGATTAAAGAGAGAGAGAGAGATATGAAAGAGAGAGATAAAGAGAGACAAAGAGAGAGGGATAGAGATACATACACACACATACTCATGTATATGCATGCATATACACACACATACACACACATATACACACATTCATACATACACACACACATATACACATGCATACACAAACATATGCATACATACATTCACACACATACATACATATATACACACATGCATATACATACACAGACATATACACCCATGCATACATACACACACATGTCACTCTAGCAGAATGGTAAGTACCAACGTGAGATTATCAACCTCATAAATGTCAATCCACGGAGACGTGAGGACTGATATGAAGATTGTGAGCAAGTGAAGGCACAAGTGCATGAGTGAAAGCACACAAGCATGCAGACACGTACACACACGCGCACAAGCTAAGAGCAAAGAGTGGAACAATGGAAGGACTTCGATTACAAAAGAATTCTCTTACAGAAGCTCAAATCTACAACAAGCTAACCCCCAAAAATGAGCTCTCTAGATCTTTTTATAGTTTTTTGAGTGGTTTTGGCCCTCTCCAAACCTAGTGTCCGGCCTAGTTAAAAATTAGGTTCCATGGCTTATTTAAGGGTTCAAACGAAGTCTAAAAATTATGAAAATTGGTAGGAAGATGCTTTTAATACTCCTCAAGCTCGAGGACTCCTCGACTTGAACAAAATGGAGTTACAAAAATATGAAATGGTATTTACAATGGTTTTTAGTGATAAAAATCACTATTTTTATAGGGATTTCTTCTGAAAATTTGACATGCACTTCCTAGATCTCCGTACATGCTCCTTATTCTTGTGTCTCCACTTCTTCAATGCACATCTATGCTTTGTCCTTGACCTTGAGCTTCAACACTCCCCCCCCTTCTCGAGTCTATCATCCCTGACAGACCCTTGTTGGAGTGGTTGTTCCATGTAGTACTTGGAGAGGTAGTGTCCAATGGTCTGTCTGCCACAGGTAGCAGGGTCGGTTGTCCGTTCTTCATTTTGTCACTATTAGCCTTGGCAATTTGAATCCTTTGCATGTACTTCTTCCTTAGATTCCAGCATGATGGTGTATTTGTGAGCTTTCAAAAATTGCTAGTTGCTCAAAAGAGGTTGTCAATGTTGATTTCAAGCAGCTTTCGCAAGTGGAGTTATTGCTTGCTATTGTTGTTGTAACCTTGACGTCCTCTTGATCATTAGAACATGGATGTCATAGTTTTCATGCCAAGTACTCATGACCCATTATGATTGATGGGTAAGTGCATTAGTGCATGGGTTGAAAAAAGAGTGTGCCTTGTGCACGGCCTTGTAATGTGGCCCTATGCATGCTTACTTTGGGAATGCATTGGAAGAAATATGGTGCAAGAAGTTGGGTCTTGAGCAAAGTGCTCAACAGTGTGCCGACAAAGAGGTTTCCTAATCTATCATGGTTAGAGTGTTGTCGAAGTAGGCCATTCTTACCATGATGAAAGGTCTATCGATAGTGGTCTCTTCGTGTTGTACTTCCATCATGGTGACCAGTGGCTTGCCTTTCTTGTTGATGGATGTCCTTGCATATATTTCACTCATGAGATTCTTCAAGCACACTGTCCTATCCTTTCTTCATCTTTTTTTTTCTCCTTTTTTTGGAAAAATGGCACAAAACAAGAAGAAAGATGTTAATATCAATAGAATATTTTAAATGTGTCAAATGTGTTACATGTGCCTGGGATTTCTCAATTGTGTCCATGCATGACCATGTAATTTGGCCCTATATTGATGCATACTTTGGAAATGCATGACCTGAATGGTGCAACAGACAAGGTTATGCCAAAGGCACATGGTTGTTTCACGTCGAGGCTTTCAATGTTGCTGGTGGATCTAGATGTAGTCTTTGTTGGAGGTATCCAGTGGATCTTGAAATGATGTGATCAATCGATGGTTAAATGACAACTGACCATTTCTCCCTTTAGGGGTCCATTTGAGAACAGTGTTCGGTTGCATAAATATTACTTTTGGACTTTTCTTCTTTGGATGGTTACTTATCTTTTGTATCCCACGTGGTTGGATTTTTGGTTCTGTGAATGGTAGTGGGGATTTTGGCTTCCAAACCCATATCCTTGATGATTGTCTTCTTACTTTTGCCAAAGAGGTGAGTTTATCTGCTTTTAGTCTCTGCGTTCGATTCTTACCCTTTTCTCTCCTTGGATTCTTTTTTGAGACCTTTTGCCTGGTGGAGAGCATAGGCTTTTGTGCATGAAAGAGTTCTTTGGGAACCCACATGTGTAATCACCCTTGTTGACCTGCAGCTAATTTCTTAGGTACCCAAATTTGTAGGACACCTTGTGCATGAGCTTGTCCTAGTTGCTTGGTGCATCTTTGGGTGTGGCTAGCTTTCCTGGATGGAAATTGTTGTGGCAAAGCTGGTGGTTGCTCTCCTTTTCGTACCCAAATCTGCTTCATGCCCTGAGCTTCTTTCTTCCTGAACATTGTTTGTCTATTTCATGTAGCCGTGCTCATGTACTATTTTACTTGCCTCTTTGGTTGAATTGTTGTGGTTGTGGTAGTCTTTGAAAAAGAAGAGGGTTCCTATCTCCTTTGAGACCATTCTTCCATGATTGAGTCCTTCTCGATCATAGATTTTTTGACACATACAACATCTTCTTTGCTCAGATTAGGCCTAGAGGAACTAAGAGAATGCGTGCTACTTGGATTTGTGCTCATGCAATTCTCTAATTCTAATGTGATGCATTGTTCATGTACCCAAACTTGAAGAAGTCGGCTTTTGATATTTAAGTTGACTACATGGTCAAAAATCCAATCTTGACCCAAGACAAGTGGTTCAGTAAGGTCTTCATCTTGACACACTAGCACTTTGACTGTCATTGGGACATCTTGAAGGTAGATGGGGAGCTCCACCTTGCCCAAACAAGGGGTCTCCACACCTCCCAACCCTATGAGATAGGCTTCTATGGGATTGATGTTCAATTGAAGAGCTTGGCAATATGAGAGTCTGACTGCGCTATTTGTTGCACCTGAGTCAATCAACGCTCTCACCGGCCTTATATTCTTTCCTTGTCCTACCTCTATGGTCACAAAGGGATGTCGATTGATAATTCGAGAAGCATTCACACCTAATGTCTAGCACATGGCCATGTGATATCTTGGGGCTTTTGGATCAACATCAAGGCCTAATCACCTTAACTTATTTCGCCTAATGCGCTCTCTGGCCTCTGCCTGTGCTTCTTCTCTAACCCTTAACTCTTCTTCTTTTCGCTTCTTAGCAGTGTTGAGCCTCATCGGCATATCCTCTGTAAGTGGTTCTTGATATAGCTTGACTCTACATCCACTAATATAGTTTGGCAAGATGTCACCTTCTAGAGTGGCTAGCTTAACTGCACCACTAGTGGAAATTCTATTGATGATCATGGGCCCATATCCTCTTTTTTCCAATTTACAAGCATGTTGTTTTAGTGTATAAACCAACACTAGGTCTCCCTCTTTCAATCATTTGTCCTTAATGTGTGCATCAAAGTATGCCTTTTGCCTTTTCTTTGCAGCGTAGATGCCTATTGTCACTCGTAGCCTGGTCTCCCCTAAGCATTCTAGATCAAAGATCCTAGAGGACAACTCATGTCCATTCCACTCATGCTCTTGTGCTAATTTTAAGGTTGGGATTAGGAAGTCCAATGGTAGCACAACATTTTGTCCAAAGACCATTTGAAATGGGGTGGCATTGAGTATCATTTTGTAGGCAACTCGATAAGCCGAAACAGCATGATGAAGTTGTTTGTCCCAATCAAAGTGTTTATTATTTACAAGTTTTGTCAATACATTACATAGGATCTTATTTGTGCTCTCGGCTTTTCCGTTAGCTTGTGGATGATAGGGGGCAGACTTCTTATGTATCACCAAGAATTCTTGGAGAAGGTTTTCAATGACTTCGTTCAAGAAGTGCGTGCCTCTATCACTTACTAACTCTATTGGTAACCCATATCTCATGAACACTTTCTCAAATAAGAACTTAGCCATCATTTGAGCATCATTCGTTGTCACGACTTTCACTTCTACCCACTTTGTAAGGTAATCTCTAGCTATAATGATGTATTCAGCATGGGAGTTTCTAGCTGGGGGGTTTAATAGGACCAACAAAGTCTATGCACCACTTTGAGAATGCACGTCCCCCCATCATTGGCCTCAAAGGCATCTCATCTTTTCGGATCGGATATTGTGCACATTGGCAGGTATCACATTTCTTCACATAGGTATGTGCATCCATATGAAGAGTGGGCCACCAAAGTCCTGAGAATAGAATGGTCTTAATTACTCAGTCAAGACCGAAGTGTCCACCTGAAACACCACTGTGTGTATTTTCTAATACTTTCAAATAGTCTGATTTGTGAATGCACAATCTTAAGTAACCATCTTTGCCTCGTCAGTATAGGTTGTCTCCTACAAAGGCATAGTCCTTAGCCCCTTGTCCATGCTTTGTTTTCTTGCTAGACTAGCCTCACTGGGTAGTGTTCCAGATCTCATAAATTCTGCCAATGGAACATTCCAATCCGAAATTAAGGATACATGATAAAGGGTAGCATGTTGTACTAGGGGTCCATCTTACTAAGCGTCCAGTATTGCAAGGTTTATTGACCAAATATAATAAAGCTTGATGATTAGTGAAAAACTTGAACTTGTTGGCCAATAGATAGTGTCTAAACTTCTTCAGGGCATATATCATGCCTAAGCCTTCTCTCCCAATTGTTGTATAGTTTCGTTTAGCTGTGTTTAGCTGTCTGCTAGCATATGCTATAGCAGATCTAGATTTCCTTCACCTGTGGGTTGTGCTAGCACACATCCTATTGCATGATTGGAGGCATCTACATGGACAGAGAATGGTTTATTCCAATCAAGAGTTATCAAGATTGGTGTTGTGCACAAATGTCTCTTCAGCTCATTGAAGGAATTTTTGCATTCCTCATTCCATTCAAAATTTGTCAATAAGGCATAAAGACGTTTAGCTATGATTGCATACATGTGGATAAACCTATGGTAATAACCACAATGGCCCATAAAGGCTTGTACCTCTTTAACATTCCTTGGCCTTGACAACTCTGCTATGGCTCTGACTTTGTCCTCATCTGTGGATATTCTGTTCTTAGAAACAATATGACCTAAGATTTTACCTTGACGTACCATGAACACACATTTTTTTGGGTTCAGACACACTCGATATTCTCTACATTTGTTGAAGATCTGTCTGAGCTTAGGGATGTGGTATCTTCTTTCTTGGGAATGAGCACATAAATCATCCACATATACTTCTAAGCTCTTTCGCAAGAACTCTTTGAAGACATGACACATGAGCCTTTGGAATGTTGCAGATGCATTGATGAGTCCAAATGGAATCACACGAAATGAAAAAATTCCCCACTATGTGGCAAAATTCGTTTTGTGTTGATCTTCTGGGGCAATGGCTACCTAGTTGTATCCTGAAAATCCATCAAGGAAGCTATAAACCTCCTTGCCTGCAACACGCTCCAATAAATGCTCAGTGATTGGAAGCGGATAGCTATCTCATATTGTAGTAGCATTAACTTTTTAAGGTTAATACACACTCGCAACTTTCCATTCTTCTTTGGCACTACTACAATGGGGGACACCCATTCAGTATGCTCAATCTCATAGATACATCTAGCTTCAATCAACCTATCAATTTCTTCTTTTATTTTTGCAGCATAAGTGTAATTATATGTGAAGGGCTTTTATTTGGTGGGCTTGGTGTCAGTTATCATGGGGATCGTATGAGAACATATTTTTGGATCTACTCCCTTCAAGTCTCTATAGTGCCATGCAAACACATCCCTATATTCCCTTAATAAAGCTACAAGCTTTACTTCTTCTTCTTCACTTAGGTCTTCTCCTATGTACGTACATCTCTCTTCATTCCCTTCAATGGTTACAACATTTTTTTTGGTCTTTTCTTTATTATCATGTGCTTCTCCTGTGATGGCCTCTCTCTTAGGCATTCGTACCAAAATATTTCGGTTTTCAACTTCATATTTCTTGAAATTTTATGGTACCTCGAACAATGACTCCTCCTCTTCTTGTTTTGCTACTTTTCTTTTCTTTTTCTTTTGACCTCCTTCACTTCCATCCTTTGAATTTACAGTTTTGATGCTTGTGAGAGGTTCTTCTTCTTTTTGCATAAATGCTCCTATGTCTTTTAGATAGTGCTCCTCTGAAGTAAAGCAACTATCCATCACAATGGACTCTAGGTCATCGTCATCCTCTTCTTCTTCTATGACATCACTAGGGTCACATTCTTGTAGCACAGGTTGACACATGAACACTGAAATATAATAACCCTCCTCATCACAATGAGGTATCCATTGTTCTTCGTTGACAACAATGTCCATGGTGGCTAAGATTTCTGCCCAACCATGAGGCTCAAACTCCTCATCTAGAAAGATCATAGGGGTGTAGGTTGGGTCCTTAACCGGTCTTTCTCCTTGAGAAGTTCCTTCTTCTCTTGCTTTTAGGTGTTTTTCCTCTTCCTCTGTGACTTTGCACATCCACAAGTGAGTATCTTCATGCATCCATGATGGATCGGGTGAACTTTCAGAATGCACTGAGATTGAATCTTCTTGCAGTTTGTGGATGGGATTCCACTGTAGGGGTGGTACATCTCTAAATGTATAGCTTTTAGATTGATCTTTGTGGTGACCCCTAAGTGTTGCAAGTACAAGGAGTTGGTCCCCCAATCCTGTACTATTTGTGGTTGTCGTAGGAAGGGTCTTCCTAGGATCATCTCATAAAGGTTATTTTTGCCAAAGTCACATATAACAAAGTTGTGTTCAAACTCTACACCACAAGTGGTTAGAGTTATCCCTTCAAGAAATCCTAGAGGTCTTTCAACATGGCCGTCAGGCATTTGAAGCTTCATTCTAGTTGGTCTTAATGCAGGTTTGCCCCATTGCTTCCACAAGGAGGTGGTGGCAATCGCAACACTTGCACCTGAATCTAAGATCGCTTTGGTTGTGTAATATTGGTGGGTGATTGGAAAATAAGTATTACCTTCTTCACCTTCGCTCATGTCCCCTATTTTATCTAGAGGTATCTCTAGTACTTTTTGCTTAGAACCTGCTTTTGGCATATTGGAAGCAAGTTCTGGAACCTGATTTGCCACATGCTTCCATAACTCAGGTTTTACTTTGAGTAGCTCTTCTACGGTGAGATGACATTGAACCTTAGTGTTCTTCACGACATCAGTGTTTCTCGGAACCAGTGAGTCTTCATTTCTTACCAAGATGGTGGGAGCTCTGATCTGGAGAGATTCAACTTCCCATGGGCTTGTGAATTGTGGCAACTCTTGTAGAGAATTAGATTCAAAATCTAGTCTTTCGTCTTCTTGTTGCTCTTCCTGGTCTCCATAGATAGACGAAATGTCTTGGGGAAATTGATCATGAAGGTCATCAATCTCAAGAATAGGAGGGGGATTACCCTTCTCCTTGGCCCATTTCTCTTCTTGTATTTCTTGCAAGAACTCTTGAGAGTACTGTTGAACTGAAAGAGGTGTTCCATCATCTATGGAATGAGGAACATAAGCTTTCATTGGTGGTGAGCTTTCTCTTTCAACAACTGGTTGAGCATGTGGAGGTAAATAAACTTGCGGGTTGTTTACCAACTGCTCTAATCTTTCTAGTAAGCCTTGGAAATGTAAATCCAGTTTGACAGAGTTTTTTTGATTGAGCGATTGACTAGTCTCGAGCATAACCTGAGCTAGTTCTACCATTTTCATGCACATTTTTGTCCATTCAATCTCTAAATCTGCTCTACGGTAACTCTTGTCTAGGTTTGCAACTGTTGGCCCTTCTTGAATTCAACACTGGTAGGCCTTGAACATCATGTCCAAGTCTTCTAGGGTTGGATCTGCAAGAATAGACCCTGGTTGTGGTCTATTTACAATGACTGGTGGGGTGAGATGAGATGGAGTGGATGAAGCTTCGGCATGCAAGGGTTTTTGAGATGCAATGTCTTCTATTTTTGTTTTTGCATCTTTTAGGCTTTCTTCAAGTTCAGATAACTTTTTAGTCCACTTACGATTGATTCTCTCCCTGGTATCTTTCCATGTTCTTGTTTTCATCTTATTAGGCTCTCCTGATTCACTTGACTCTGATTGCTCAGCTGGTTTATCTTGTTTTAAGGCTTGTGCCCTAATAACTACCTGTATAAGAGCCACGTTACTGCTACTTGAACTTGAATCCACCACTAAACCCACCACATTGATTGGTGTAACCTTGGATGCACTAGAGGGGTTTCTAGGACAATCTCTAGGAAGATGTTCTTTACCACACTCAGGACAAAAGCCTTGTATTGTGATGTTTTGTCCTTGTCCCGAAGACTGTGGTTGGGGATATTCACGAATGAAATGGTCACCCTGACATCTAAAACATGGTCCCCTAGGGGCTTGTGGTCTCGTTTGTCTCAATTGGGACCTCGGATTAGGATTCGTGTACATGACATTGGAGTATTCTGGCTCCCAATTTTGTTCCATAAGTGGTATCTCATATTGATAGGAATAAGCCTCACTATGCTCTGTTGACTTGAAGGGCTTTGGTGTGCAGAACAAGAGGAGCAAGGAGGAGATGGAGGGAGAGAGAAGAAAGGATAGATGTACACATGCGTGGAGCCTCGAAACCCACATAATGATCTCTCTTGAGGCAATACTCTATATATGATGTGTATATATGAATATGGGGGTAAGGTCACATGACCCTTATATCCCCAGCAATCTCCCACTTAAGGGTCAATGTGACCGTAAGTGGAAAAATATACAAAGAATGATGTAGGACTATACAATAATGTACAGGAAGAGTCCGGATCTCAACCCATATGGATCAGCCTACACCAACTGCCTCAAACAAGGTGTATCCATGCACCCCAAACTGCTCTAGACTCATATCGATAAGAGTTGAGCTCACATATGACTCATGTAAAAACTGATGAAGTTCTTGCAAAGCTCCCACTCGCTCTATACCTATGTCAATCATCAAACGACTGACAACTCTAAGTGCGAATGCTCCAATAGCAACTACAACATCTTGTCTCGAGCATAACAACTCACACATCAGACTCCCAAATGTTAAAGAAACATGTGCTATCCTGGCCAACCTAAGCATGATAGTCATGCCTATATCCAAGGCATCCAAAGCACCATTGTCAAGACCAACATGTCCTGACGTATCTGTGTCAACATCTAGCATGAGCGAATCCAAGAATGACTACATAACTGCTAATTTAGCATCCAAATCAGCCATGCTTACAACCAAGGATGTATCTAGCTGTGCATCCTGAGAGTTAATATGATCTACCATACACTGTGTACTATGAGAGTAATCCTACTCTACCACACCAAGTGTATGATCATACTCCACATGAGCTAACTGCAGAACCTCAATACTAAGGTCAAACTGATGATCCCACACTAACTAAGTATCATCGCAATGCTCTATGTGAGTATCCAGATCATGCTCTAAAGCATCCGAACGATCATCCAAAGTGTGCTCCGTAAGAGCATCCACACAATCAACCAAACCATCTCTATATAAACATCATAAGCATTCAAAATATGCTCTACATGTGCATCCAGATGAGCATCTGAATTATGCCATACATGTGCATCAAGAATGTCCATAGACCTATCTGTAGGTAGACAAAATGAGACACAACGAGTCTCACATCACAAATAAGGTTGAACTCCCACTGAGACGAGACTGTCTCTCACATGAAGTATCTACGGCGGATACTTGTGCCCAACCCTGGCACCTCTAACAAGCATAAGCAGTCCCAAATGAAACTGAAGATGATGCTCACCAAGGAATGCATAACATCTGCTCTCCTGTAACTAGCTAATTGAAATCAAGCCCATAGGGAATGAAGGCACATAGCATACATGTCTGAGCATAAGTGATGCTCCACTAGGTAGCATAAGGCATACATCTCCTGCACCCTCAATGTCATATGTTGTACCATCAGTCAGGTGCACACATCCACGACTCTCACCTGAGAATTGATACAACCACTCACGATATGGAGTAACATGAAAATCGGCTAATGCATCAAGAAACCAAGCCATATGTATGAGCAAGAGAAATCATGAGATGAACCATAGGAGAAAGTGATATCACCATCACTAGCATAATCAACTACTATAGACTCTCCTGAAGTCACTACCTGACCTGCATCAGGTGCATATCTCTGATGTCGTCGTCGCATTCGCTTAAAGCAACATCATCGGATATGGCCCTCATGACCACAGTGCCAACATTGAAGTTGTGATGTGATCTATGTCTCACATGAGTCAATGGACTCATATACATATCATGTAGTCTCTGCCATAATGCACTACTCGTCTTCTCATACATAACAGACTCATATATAGAATCCACAAGCTGTATTCGGACAATGGAGTTGGCCAATGCATCCATCCATCCATACATGGTCAGGCCATCAAATCGAGAAGACACCATGCTAGCAATCCAAGAGACTAGAAATATAATAAGAGACTAGAAAAAATACTCTATCCTCAATAGGATTACACTTGCATATCCATATGCATAACTCACATCACAATTGTCTCGTTGGAGAAGAAACCATGTGGATCATCTGTCACATAACATGCATCTAGCATGCACATAAAACCATGAGCATAAGCATGCTCACCAAGTCTCCAAAGTGACCAAGTAGATATGAAAGAATCCTGGAAAAAATTTGACAGAGTATCCCTTGTAAACTGAGCAATCAAACAAGATAACCAATAGCAAAAGCACAATGAGTAATTTGTCATCAGATTCACTGATCCAATCAAAGATAATAGCAAATATACATGCCAAAAAACTGATGGCAATACATGACAATACAATGGTGATACACCTCCCGCTCAAGAATGAATCCTGCAAGCTGGTCCAATCTATCACGGATAACCTATGACCAAGTCCAAATGAATGGAGATAAGCAACAATCCAAAGTTATCACACAAGCTTTAACATCCACTAGAATTCTCTTCTAGCATAAAAGCTATCGAAATTTTGGTAGCATCTCCTCTATAAAATGGACCCTAGAACCAAATAAACCATGTGGGAATCACCATCCACAATATCAAATCAATGAACATTTTCTAATAGAATAGCGAATCAAGGTGACAAATAAGTGTACAGCTGAGGCTCTAATCTGGATCATGTACCCACAAAGAAAACAAAAGATATAAGTACCAATCAAGAACTAGAATCAACTCTCATCAAATTATGTGCAACTGGCAAGTAAATCCGTATCCAAGTGGCATAAGCAAGATATATACCACAATGCCACTATACATCCATTGACAATGCCATGATCAAATTATGATGACATAAACCTAAAAAAGAAGGTATACCACAATGTCATCTCACACGCCAAACACATGACAAGATCATGCTCTACTCTCATATGGAGGAGCTACCACAACAATCATACATGGATAATGCCTTCAAGCTCTAAGAATAAGAGCTCGCACACCAAAAAATCTCTCTCGGAAAAGTTCCAAAGTAAGTTGAACATCCAAAAGTAACTAGGGTTTTTTATGGTGAAAATATGTTGTTTTGTGTTCTGCTGTTTGAGAGGTGGTAACCTCTGAATCTGAACTTTTGCTCTTTAGCAAACTTCAAGAAGTCTTTCTTGTTATGTAACGATATAAAGAACACCTCAATTGGAGATGTATAGCTCAAGAAGTCTTTCTTGTTATGTAACGATATAAAGAACACCTCAATTGGAGATGTATACACAAAACAAGTACCTGCTGTCAATTTCACCTTCACCTGCAACACTACTACTTTGTATTTTGCAACTTCGGCGATCTAAAATTGAGAATATGGGTCTGACTTCTTCTACAAAGTTGTAGCTTCTTTTCCAAGCTATGCACAACAAGTTGAATCGCATGAATCGAACCTGTAAAACTCAAGTTATGACCCAAAAACTAACCTGCTACACAAGTGGTTGTAGATTGGTCTTCTACATTAGTCTACGTTTTTTGAATTTTCAGCACTTTAGAAGTCCAAACGAGGTTCTACACCCTTCTGTCAAGTTGTAGCTCTTTGTGTTATCTATGCACATAACTTTAAAACGCATCATTCCGAGCTTCTTAGCTCGACTTATGGCTGAAAAACTAAACTGATGTTGAGAGATGTCGACCTGCACTTTCACCTCTTGAGACCTAAGCTTCCATTGAAGCTTCTTGCACGCAAGCCTTCAACAAGTTTTGATACCAATGAAGGGCTTTGGTGTGCAAAACAAGAGGAGCAAAGAGGATATGGAGGGAGAGAGAGGAAAGGAGAGATGTACACATGCATGGGAGCCTCGAAACCCACATAATGATCTCTCTTGAGGCAATGCTCTATATATGATGTGTATATATGAACATGGGGGTAAGGTCACATGACCCTTATATCCCAAACATGACTCTGTGTAATAAGCTTGTGGACTATCTTCATGGGAGTAGTATGAACTATGAGCATGAGAGTCATTTTCTCAGACCAACAAGGTTAGTGGTGTTGAGATATCAAGCATGATGGCACGTATCAGTTTTTCGTTTGTCTGACATATATAGTGGTCACCCCGGTATATGTCAAGGAAAATTCATTGAGTTGTACTAGATTTATCTACCAAGAGTGATGGCACATTTGTTTCTTTCCAGCTCACTCATTCGCGGACATTAGGTTTTTCCTTATGTACTAGTCTTTATATATTGCACTTGTTGAATTCTTGTTTTTATGTCATTCTTGTACATTCCTTTTTATGTAATAGAAGAAGAAGAAGAAGGTCATTCTTCCTTGTCTCAATTTGTGTGTTAGCTCTCTTCTTATCTCCTTTCTCGTGACATGGTATCAGAGCCAGGTGTAGAGAGCTCGTGGAGAATGCCGACGGTGAAGAGTATGCGAGACAGCGTGCAGAAAGCGCGATTCACAAACGACCACAGATTGCTATGAAAATTGGCATGAAGGTAGAATACCTCAAAATATTTTTGAGAGTTATCCCTTTAGGGTCACTTGTTTTTGTCAGATTGAAGTTTCGAAGCCATCTCGACCTCCGTTTCAAGCTCGCAAGGTGCGGCCCACAGAAAAAACAGGTGAGTTTGAGAAACTATAACTTGCGTTGTGTTTGGCAACACTCATATATTCCAGATCCAAAATTTCAAGCGATTCTGTGTACTTTTGATACACGAAAACTATGCTTTTCTAAGATCGAACTATCACATTATAGTGAGACAATGTTCAAGAAGAAGTGCTGCTTGTAGTGTTTTGCAGTGTTGTGAATTACTATAGAAATGGAAAACACAGATGGAATGAGTCAATGTATGAGTGATAAGCTGGATAAGAATAGCTTCCATGCTTGGAGAATGACGAATTTCATGATGGGAAAAGGCTACTGGAAGTACATCAAAGGAGAGAACAAAAATGCTCCGCAGTTACCAGAGAGGAATCGGACTTCAGATCAATTAAGAGCATATGAGGAATGGAATCAAGGAGCACAAAAGGTAATGTATTGGCTATCTGTTAGCATATAGGATAGCATGATTGGCCACATACAGGATGCCAAGACTCTGAAAGAGGCTTGGAACAATTTGGCCACATTGTATGAGACCAATACAAAGACACGAAAATTGCAACTCAAGAACAAGCTGCATACATTAGAAAAGAACAACATGTCAGTAAGTGACTACACCCTGAAAATCAAATGCATATGTGAGTCACTTGCATCTATTGGCGTGAATGTAGATGATGATAATAAGGTGGAAGTGTGCCTTCATGGTTTAGGAGCTGCATATAAGCAGTTCAGAACTTCTATATAGACCAAGGAAAATATTCCAAATTTTGCTAATCTAGTATCTATGCTGATTATTGAAGAGAAGAATCTTGGTGAGGATTCAAACTCCCAAGGAAAGCCCAGTTTTGAGAAGGTATTCTACTCTAGGAGATGAAGAGGCCGAGGTAGAGGTTTTGGAAGTGGAAGAGGAAACAGTAACCAAGACCAAGGTCAACAACAGAATCATGCAGGAGGAAGAGGACAGTTTCGAGGAAACGGGAGCCAAATAGGTCACAAAAATTTCCAAAGAAATGATTGAGGTAATGACAGTAAAGGATGCTGGAATTGTGGTAAACGTGGAAACTTTGAACGTGATTGCAGGTTGAACAATCAAAATAACAAAGGGCAGCAAAATAACTATGCATCCACAAGTGCAGATGATTCTGAGAAGCTGTTCATGGTTCAAGATCACATGATGATACGATGTCTGCTGGTGTTTCAAAATCGAATGATAATGTTTGGTATGTTGATTCGGGTGCTTCAAATCACATGAGAAGTCATGCGGAATGGTGCCAGTTCCTAGATATGTTGAAACAAGTGATGATACATCACATCCTATCAAGCATACAGGAAACATAGCACTATCTATGGAGGATGGAAAGGTAAAACATCTTGCTGATGTGCTGCATGTTCCAAATATAATAAAGAATCTCGTTTCTATTGGACAAATGGTTGACCAGGGATTACAACTCAGGTTCAATGATGATGGGTTATATGTAGAAGAATACAAACGGGATGGAAGATTGATTGCCAAAGGAAACAAAGTGGGTAGGATGTACACCTTAAATGTGAAAATTCTTGAAATGAATGCAGCCATGTTTGCAAAAGGTGTAGGAGTCATTGCTGATATAGAGATGTGGCACAAACGAATTGGACATGCAAACTTGCAAAGGCTAAAATTGATGCAGTCGAAGGAGATCGTCCATGGACTACCAAATTTCAAGGTTGCAGAGATGCAAAAGGTATGTGCAACATGTCAATTTGGTAGACAGTCAAGATCATTGTTTTCGGATGACAAACATGTTAGTGATAATGTGCTAGAAATAGGACATACAGATGTTTGGGGTCCTACAAAGTCCACATATATAGGAAATTGTAGGTTTTATGTTACTTTCATTGACGATCATACACGAAAAGTGTGGGTATATTTCATGAAAGAGAAGAGTGAGGTGTTCGCTCACTTCCTGAATTTTAAAGCTATGGTGGAAAAGCAAACAGGGAAGTATGTTCAAACATTAAGATGAGTTCAACAATTTTCTAAAAAGTCATGGAATTCGACATTAGTTTTCATGCAGGTACACACCACAACAAAATGGCATTGTTGAATGCAAAAATAGACATATTACAAAAATAGCAAGAGCCTTGATGGCTGATAAGAATATGCCTCATTGTTATTGGGCAGAAGTTGTGCATACAGCTGTATACATCATGGACAGAACTCCAACTGCTGTTGTACATCAAGTTACACCTAAAGAGAACTTCACAGGTAAAAAGCCAAACTTGTCACATATGAAAGTTTTTGGTTGTATTGCATATCTACATGTTCCAGATGAGCTGAGGACGAAGCTTGATCCAAAAGTAGAAAAATGTGTCTTCATTGGATACTCCCTTGAGCAAAAGGGATATAAATGTTATAACCCACTCACACGACAGGTGAAGGTGAGCAAAGATGTGGTATTTGATGAAATGTCAAGCTTCTATGCAGATGCCAAAGAAGGACTGAATCTTGAACCAAATGACAAAGAAAATGCTGAAAAATCAAGTGCAAAATCTCAAGCTTTGAGTGGACCGGATGCATCACCAAGCAATAGTTCCAACTCAAATCCATGGAGAGGAAGATTGCGTGGAAATTTCAGTCTAGCATTTTCATCAAATACATCCAAGAAAGGTAAAGAAAAACTTTCTGCTGGTCATAAAACATGTGCAGGTTTTGAAGATGTTGATGGAGATTCAAGTGGTTCAAAAAAGAGTCTTGATGAGGGACTTGGATTGCCCTCTGTGAAGACTCCAAGAGTAAGAAAGGCACATGCAGATGATACAAGGAAAAGTGACCCAAGACCAAGAAGATCTGGGTGGATACAAAATTCAGTGCAATGATTGACATATGATAGTTACATGGCTCGCCATTGTGCCTACATGACAAAGGTAATACAAGATGTTGAACCTTCTTGTTTTGAAGATGCAATCAGAATGCAGATCGGGAAAAAGCTATGGATGAAGAGATGGCTGCACTTTATGGAAACGATACATGTAAGTTGGTTCCATTGCCACAAGGAAAGAAACCCATAGGTTGCAAGTGGGTTTACAAGGTAAAAGCACAATGATGATGGTAGCATAAGTAGGTATAAAGCACGGTTGGTAGCAAAAGGATATGCACAAACTTATGGTATTGATTATGAGGAAACATTCAGCTCTGTAACTAAAATATCTACTGTCAGAACACTTGTTGCATTAGCTACAACAAAAGGATGGACGTTGCACCAGATGGATGTGAAGAATGCTTTCTTACATGGTGAGTTACAGGAAGAAGTATACATGGACCAGCCACAAGGATATGAAGAATCAAAGCATCCAGAATATGTTTGCAGGTTGCAAAAGGATTTGTATGGGCTGAAGCAAGCTCCTTGTGCATGGCATGCAAGGATTGCTAATTACTTAACCACCATTGGGTTTTCTATATGTGATGCAGATCATTCACTATATGCAAGGAAGGGTGATGATGGCATCACAATTGTGGCTATTTATGTTGATGACTTGATTGTAGATGGTGATAATGAAAAAAGCATCAAAGAGGTAAAGCAACTTCTTATGCAGGAATTTGACATGAAAGATCTTGGTGTGCTACGCTATTTCTTGGACATTGAGTTTATACATACAAAAACATGTATATGGATGTCGCAAAGGCGATATGCCTTGAATATGCTGCAAAAGTATGGTATGGCTGATTGTAAGCCGATTTCTATGGCATTAGATCAGAATTTGAAATTAGATACTACATCAGGTGAACAATTGGAAAATGCTATGTACAGGAAAATTGTTGGAAGTTTCATATATCTCACAATTACGAGGTCTGATCTTAGCTACATTGTTGGACTTGAAATTCAATTTATGCAGGTTCCCAGGAAGCCACATTTGGATGCTCTGAGGTGCACTCTATGCTATGTGAGTGCTACTTTGGATTATGCATTGTTTTATGAAGCTAATGTAGATTTGCAGGTTCATGGATACACCGATGCAGATTGGGCTAACAGCATTCCAGATAGAAGATCTACTAGTGGCTTTCTTTTCTCACTTCGAGGTGCAACTATTATATGGAGCAGTAAGAAGCAACCCATGGTTGCTTTGTCGAGTATAGAGGCTGAGTATAGAGGTTCTACAATGGCAGCATGTGAGGCATCATGGATGGAGATGCTACTTGTAGATTTAGGTGTGGAAGTGCAAAAGCCTATCACTATTTATTATGATAATCTTAGCAGTATACAGTTAGCACAGAAACCTATTTGTTATGCTAGAACAAAGCATAGTACATTATCACTTCATCAGAGAGAAGGTATTAGCAAGTGATATTGATCTTGTTTATGTGAGAATAGATGATGATATTTTCACTAAAGCACTTGGAGTAGAGAAGCTGAAGAAGTTTCGGAAGATGCTTGGATTAGAGGACATGGCGTTGAGCTTGATGGGGAGTGTTGAGATATCAAGCTCAAGATGTGATGATCCAGGATGACACATATCAGTTTTTCATTTCTCTGACATGTATAGTGATCACACCGGTATATGTCAGGGATACTTCATTGAGTTGTACTAGATTTATCTACCGACAGTGATGTCACATTTGTTTCTTGCCAGCTCACTCATTCACGGACATTAGGTTTATCCTTATGTACTAGTATTTATATATTGCACTTTTTGTATTCTTGTTTTTAGGTCATTCTTGTACATTCCTTTTTATGTAATATCCAAAGCTCTATTAGGGTTTTCCTCTACCACTATATACTTAATTGGAATCGCATTGGTAGTACTTGGTGGTTGGTTTCCTAGGACTGGTTGTAGTCTATATGGTGCTTGATATTGTTGTTGGTACTGAGGTTGATACCTACCATGTTGGTAAGGTTGCGGATAATTTTGTGTGATAGCTTGTCTATTGTATGGACAATCTTGAGCCATGTGAAAAACAAGGCCACTTGTTCGACAGGTGTGGATAGTTCTGGTTATAGGGCATCTTTCTAAGCACTACCTAAATTGTCTTCCTGCAAGTTGCAATGTTTCTTGGGGTGTCTGCTTGAAGCTATGGATCAAGGATGATGTGTTATGCTTGATACCGCTCTGGGAAAATTCTACAATGAATTCCTCTAGCAATTGACCCATGTTCTGATAATTGCGATTGTTCACGGGTTGAAACCAAGCTAAGGCAGTACCCTTGAGAGTCAAACCAAATGCCTCGAGCTGGATGAACAAGTCCTCTACCTATTTAGCTCTTAACACTTGTTTGAACTCAGCCACATGATCATAAGGATCTCAAATCCCATCAAAATAGTTCTTCATAGCCTTAACCACTTGAGAGGGTCTAAGGGTTCTTGGGTGCTCTTGGGGTCTACGCAACGAAAATCATGTTCATCTCTTTGATGCCTCTGAGCTCGGTGTCCCTCTCATTCAAGTCTTTCACCTTCAAGTCCAGATCTCTCTCTGCCCACAGTGTTTGCAAAACTTACCTTGGGTCTCTCTCTAGCTCTGTCCTCTTGGTTTCCATGAGCTTGGGATGATCCTTCTCCTTGGAGGCCATGGGAGATAGTAGATCTTGGTGGAGGGAAAATCAAGTCTCCTTGCCAAGTGTATGCATGCCTATCATTCTCTGTGACTAAGAACATTTTTTCCGATGTATAATCTAGATAGACAACCTTGCCTGGTGTCTTGAGATCTTTGAACTCATAGATTATGGCTCCACTTATTCTGCTAGGTTGATTTGGCTTGAATCTCCAAAAGGCTTCTTGTGTTTCTCTATTCAGATATAGTTCTATGTTCTTGTTGTCTTGAGGAATCCACTATGGAGTGATTACACTAGTCAAGACTGACTTACCTCTGGGAGTCTTGGGTTCTCATCCGAGGTCTCCTTGCTCTAGGTCCCCTATCTCATTCTCTAGAATGATATTTTCAAACTCATATGTCCTCTCTAGTAAGTTGGTGACCACATACATGGTTCCTTCCTTATCAATGTATGAACCCTCTTCAAACTTGACCATTGGGTGTTCAAGTCCAATGGGTTGATCGGGATTTTTGAGTTGGACAACTGATCGTCTCAGGCCATCCTCATAGGTGCATGCACCTAATTGGTTGGTCTTGATATACTCCAATTGTGTTTTATAGGGACCTTCTGGTGTTTGTAAATAGGCAATCCCTAAGGTACGTGTGGATCTCTCCATGCTAAAAGACATTTCTGAGTCACTTGTTTCTAAAGTTAGTGTGTAGGGATAACCACTTAGTTGTTGTGCCCAAGACTTAGCTGTATGGTTGACATTGACCTCAAATGATCTAATGTTTTGCCTATCCTTGCCTACGTGTCTGCCAGATCTTAGGTTCATAACCTTTGTCTTCTAGTCCCAATTTTCCCTTTGTATTGCTCAAAATCCTTTGGAGTCCCCTTGGTTTCCTAGTCCCTCCTGAGGGTCAACTTCAAAATACTATATATCTAATAATCCACATATTAGTTCCAAAAGAGCTTTCCAAGAAACCTAGAATCACAACAAACGGATTTCGTATAAGAAAGTTATGTCAGTTTTGGGTTATGTGGTTTAAAACAGGGAAACTGGACTTCTCTAGGATTACTTCAGAACATGTGATACATGATACTTAGGAGGTATCCGCAATACTTAGGAGCAAGTGATACACGATGCTTGAGCCAAGATGATACACGATATCTGAACTAAACGATACATGATACCAGGAATTCCACGATACATGATACTTATCTTTGGATGATACACGATACTTGATGAGTATTGGGGCAATACACGATACCAGGGGTAGACGATACACGATATTCGCAGCTTCATGATATGATACCACCCTAACGATACATGATACTTGGGAAGTATCGTGATGCATGACTAAGCGATACATGATACTTGAGCACTCGCGATACATGATATTGGCCTTCGTGATATGGTACTTGGCTCCAATGCGATACACGATACTTCAGTCAGAAGATACATGATACACAGGAGACATGATATGATACTTGGTTTCAAACGATACACGATACCTATAAAGAGTGCCTCCTGGATACGAAATGGAGATGCACTCATGCAGATACAAATGTAGATGAAGTAGGAGTGATCATGTCGTCGAAACCCCCTCTGTAGCTCCATTTTGGAGCGGCTAAATGCTGCAGAGGTCCACCAAGCGCTGAAGCGGAACCGGAGGTAGAGCCTTTGTGAACATGTCCGACAGGTTCTCCTGAGAGGTACACTGCTCCAGAGTAATCTCCTGAGATATGAGCTTCTCGTGGATGAAGTGGTACTGGATCTCGATGTGCTTCATCCGAGCGTGGAACACTGGATTCTTGGCGATGGCCAAGGCTGACTGGCTATCCGTGCAAAGACATATCGGACTATCCTACAAAACACTAATGTCAGATAATAAACGTCGAAGCCAGATGGCCTCACATGCTACAAAGCTCAAAGCTCGGTACTCAGCCTCTGTGGATGATAGTGCAACTGTAGGCTGCTTCTTAATTGCCCAAGAGATAGGTCCTGAGCCAAGCAAGAATATATATCCAGAAGTAGACCATCGAGAATCAGGATCACTAGCCCAATCTGAATCGGAATATCCGGCGAGTTCGATGCCCCCTCTATACCAAAGACCATGATGTCGGGTGAGGGCAAGGTATCGAAGTAGTCTTTGAGCAGCATCCCAATGAGTCTGATGAGGCTGATTGGCAAACTGATTGAGTATGCCAACTGCATAAGCAATATCTGGTCTAGTGTTGGCAAGATAGAGTAATGAACCAACAAGTTGTCTATAGGTATGCACATCCACAAGTGATGATGAGTCCTCTAGTGTAAGCTTGATGTTTGGATCAAGTGGTCTAGAAACTGAGCGACACTGGACCATGTCATATCTAGAAAGTAGATCAGAGCAGTACTTCTTCTGTGATAGAAAGATACCTTCTTTTGTTTGCCAAACTTCCATACCCAAAAAGTAGTGTAGTAATCCAAGATCTGTCATAGAGTACTCAAGATGAAGCTGTGTGATGATAAACTGGATGCGTTCTTCGTCTGAGCCTATCAAGATCAAGTCATCTACATAGAGAATGATGATGGCTACTAAAGAATCCTTTTGATAGATATAGAGATTAGCATCAGCATTGCTTTTGTGAAATCCCTTGTCTTCAAAGACCTTGTGAATCTTTTCATACCAGGCCCTGGGAGCTTGCTTGAGTCCGTAAAGTGCCTTGTGAAGCTTGTAGACTTGATCTTCTTTGCCTTTGAGCTTGAAACCTTCAGGTTGTTCAACATATACTTCTTCTTGAAGATCTCCATTGAGGAATGCACTTTTGATGTCCAACTGGTAAATGGGCCACGTAAAGTGAGCACTTAGTGCTAATATGATTCTTATGGTTGTGGATCTTGCAGTAGGAGCAAAGGTTTCTTCATAGTCAATGCCATGTTGTTGCTTGTATCCCTTAGCTACCAACCTTGCTTTGTACTTGTCTAATGTGCCATCTGACTAGTACTTAACTATATAAAGCCACTTAACTCCTATGACTTGATGATTTGTGGGCTTAGGTACAAGAGTCCAAGTTTTGTTTTTCTCAATTGCATCCATTTCTACTTGCATAGCTTCTTCCCACTTCGGTTGTCCTTGAGCTTCTTTGTAATTAGATGGCTCTAGGATTTGTTGAATCTGATGCATTAAGGCGTAATTGACATAATGACTTTGTTCTCACTGTCTCTTGTCAATAAGTCTTTGAGATCTTCTCAGATGACTTGAAGTACTTGCTTCTGAGTTAGAGTGTGGAAATACTGAGTCCCGCTCTGAAGTGTAGATAGGTGGACTAAGACTTGTACTTGAATCTTTTCTTGAGTATGAGGAAGCTTCATTGAAGATCACATCCTTCGAAATGGTGATGGAGTGGTTTTCCATATTATATAGATGGTATGCCTTTGATTGGTTACTGTACCTTATGAATATGTGTTTCTTGGACTTTGATTGTAACTTGTTTCTATCTTCTTTTGGGACATGGACAAAAGCTTCACTACCAAAGACTCGAAAGTAATTCACATTTGGTTTTCTTCCATAGTATGCTTCGAAGGGTGTTTGTTGTGTAATGCACTTGTAAATCCCAGATTAAGAATGTGAACGGCAGTATGCACGACTTCTGCCCAGAATTTGTAGGGTAGATCCTTGTGATGAAGCATAGTTCGTGCCATTTCCATCACATTGCGTATCTTTCTTTCAGCTACTCCATTTTGGGATGGAGTATGAGGCTGAGTGACTTGTCTTTTGATCCCTTTTTGTTTGAGAAAGTTATCAAAGTCATGATTGATAAACTCACCACCTCCATCTGATCTGATGGTTTTAACTTTAGTCGAAGCTTCATTCTCAACTTCCTTGATCCAAGTTTGAAACTTAGAGAATGTGTCTGCCTTTGACTTCAGAAAGTACACCCAAATATAGCAAGAGTGATCATTTACTAGAAGATAAAAGTAGAGGGATCCACTCAAGGATGGGGTATTCATAGGTCCACATAAGTCCATGTGGATAAAGGCTAGTGGGTTCCTCGCTCGTGTTGAAGTTTCCTTGGGAACTGGGGCCCTGTGTTGCTTGCCTTGGGTGCAAGCTTGGCAGACATCAGTAAGTTGCCCTATCTTTGTCAATCCCTTCACAAGTTGGGATGAAGAGATTTTTGATAAGTAAGAAGTGTGGCCAAATCTTTGGTGCCACAAACTTGAGGTTGATTCTTTGGATACAAAGCAAGATAGTTTGTAGAGGCCCTTTTCTTCAATACCTTGAGCAATGACATCCTTTGTATGGGGATCAACTACCTTTATTGAGGTTTTATCAAAACATACTTGTTTGTCCTGATCTGTAATGGCCTTGATGGAAAGTAGATTCATACATAAATTTGGAACAAAAAGAACATTGGATAAAGACTTGCATTCCTCCTGATTGTTGGTAATTTGAACTTTCCCTTTTACTTCAATGAGTAAACTTTTGTTGTTGCCGAGATAGACTTCTCCCGTGTGCTCTTCGAGTTCTTCAAAGGAGTCCTTGTCTTTGCACATATGGGAGGTATCCGCTATCAAAGATCCACTCATGTGGGGAGCTAGAAGTAACTAGTGCATTGGCTTCTGTGGAGATGAAGAGTTCCTCACTTGAGAAGTGAGATCTATGTTGGGATCCTTTGGATGCTTGCCTAGACGTAGAAGCCTTCGATGATTGTTCTTTTTAAAGCAAAACTTTTATAAGTGCCCTGATTTTCCATAAAAATTACAGGTGAACTTCTTCGATGAATTATGCGATCCTTGCTTAGATCCATTGCTAGCATGATGACTTGTTGTTTTGCCCTTGTTGAATGGTCCTTTGGCCTTCATGGATGACTCTTGTGAGGAAGTCGATTTGGCTCGCGAGTCATGAAGGAGCAATAGTCAACGAACCTCTTCCCAAGATAAGACTTGGCCGTGATTATACAAAGTTGTGACAAATGTCTCGTATGACTTAGGTAACTTGTTAAGAAGCCTAATGGCCATGTCTTCACTAGAGATATGTCTACCACATAGTGCTAATTTACGTTGGTAGTCCTCAAATTGGGCTATGACCTTGGTAATTGTGTCGTGTGGCCTAATGGTCAAATTATGAAACTCGGCCTCTAATGCATATATCTTTGAAGGGGTCTTGTCTTCATACAAAGTGGCTAACGTATCCCAAACATCCTTGGACGTCTTGCAGGCAGTGATATGTCCTTTTGTCAGTTCGTCGCAGGCAAGTAACAGCTGACCTAAAGCTCTTTTGTCCTTGACATTCAACACATGCCAATTGTCTAAGTTGGTATCCCTATTGGGTTCGGGGTCTGACCCATCTACTACCTCATGAAGAATGTTCTCAAAACCATGTGCAACCAGATAGGCATGTATCTTCTCATACCAAGCACGTGGTGCTTGCTTTAAACCATATAATGCCTTCTTTAACCTGCCCACCTGGTTTTCATGCTCTTTTTGCACAAAGCCACGGGGCTGAAAAACATACACTTCTTCATGCAAGTCACCATTCAGAAATGTTGTTTTAATGTCCAACTGATGTACATTCCAAGCATGATGGGCTGCAAGTGCACAAATACTCCGAACAGTAGTCATACGGCATGTAGGTGCAAAGTTCTCATCAAAATCAATGCCTCTTTCCTGTGCATAACCCTTTGCAACAAGCCTAGCCTTATACCTTTCAACTGTACCATCAAGTTTATGCTTCAGCTTGTATACCCACTTAGTGCCAATGGCCTTCTTGCCAGGAGGCAAGTCACATAAAGACCATGTACCATTCTTCATTATAGCATCATATTTAGATTGCATAGCAGCCATCCAATTTTTTGAATTTTGTGCTTCATCAAAAGAAACAAGCTCATTCTCATCACAGAGACTAGACGCAGCCATAGCATAGCAATCTGATGCAAAGGAGGCACTATGAGAGCCTGAACGAGTACGATATGACAAAGGTGCATCTAATTTTCTATCACGCAAAGTCTACACCCACCATTTTGGCATAGTTTTTGCCTGCTCAATATCAGCTCTCTCATCAACAAGTGCATCATGTAAATCTGCATCAGAAATGGAATGATCTGCATCATCATATGAAACCTGCAAAGGCTGAGAAGTTGCCTCATTAGGACCAGCACTAGACTGTCCACCTGTAAAAAGAGGCATCAAAGTATCATACATGTCTTTGGAGCTAATAGATGTCTTCTTAGTACATGAAAGCAATGGATGAATAGCATCTTCCACAAAGACAACATCACGGCTAACCAGAATGCATTTAGTCTGTGGATGATACAATCGATAGCCTTTACTTTCAGAACTGTACCCAACAAAAATACATTTTACTGCCTTATCATCCAATTTGCTGCGATGTTGTTCAGGCACTAGTGCATATGCCAAACAACAAAACACACGCAGATGAGCAACAGATGGCTTACGGTCATGCCAAGCCTCATATGGAGTGATAGATTGTAGCGCTTTAGTGGGACACCTGTTCAGTACATATGCTGCACACATGATAGCCTCAAGCCAGAAACTATGTGGTAAAGCCTGACTTTTGACCATGCACCTCGCCATCTCCATGAGTGACATGTTCTTTCTTTCAACAACTCCATTCCATTGAGGTGTATAAGGCACTATCCACTGGTGTTTTATCCCACGTTCAGCCAGAAATGCATTAAAATCAGAAGACGTATATTCCCCCCCTCGATCAGACGAAGGGTGCCCATTTTACATTCTGACAGATTTTCAGCCAAAACCAAAAACTGTTTGAAGCGCAAAAGCACTTTGGACTTTGCCTTCAATGGATATACCCATGCATGCTTGGAAAAATCATCAATGCAAGTCACGAAGTAAAGATAGTTTCCAAAAGAAGGTGTCTGCATAGGACCACAGACATCACTATGTACAAGCTGCAATTTCTGCGTAGCCCGAACTGAACCATCTTTTGGAAAGGAGGAACACTGCATTTTACCCAAAATACAGCCTTCACATACATGTTTTCCAGGTGCCTCAAGCTTGGGCAAAGAGGACACCATTTCAGATTTCTGCAGGCGTAGCAAACTAGCAAAATCCAGATGACCAAAGCGTGCATGCCAAAGCTTTGCATCTGACATAGCCTCAGAATCATTTACTGCACATGCCAAATCATTTTCAGATCTTTCATAGTCTATGATCTTATACAGCCCACGACATAAAATGCCAGAAGCAATAATCACATTGCCATTTGATAGATCATGAATTGTACACCTGTCATCAACAAATTTCACAACCAAGCCAATCTTGGCTAATGGAGAAACTGATAACAGGTTCTTTTTGATCCCTAGCATAAATAAAGCACCTGACAAAGTGAAAGAACTACCATCGGCAGTAGTCAAAATGATCTTACCAACTCCCATAACAGGATAAGAGGAGTTGTTGGCGCATGTAACAGTATTCCCTGTAGGGGCAAGCTCGAGTGAAGAGAAGAAACTGTGCTACGAGGTAATATGTTTGGTCACCCCACTGTCAAAATACCAAACATCTGAGTCTACTGCAGACATGCAGAAGATGGGTCAAAACTGTAGACTATAGTAAACGCCCATTCTTCTTCCTGCATAAGATTTGCAAACTCTGTTTTTGGTGTAGAGGCCTCTGCAACAACCATTCCAGCCTCTTTCTTCTTTGCCTCTTTAGCAGCCAGTTTTGGACAGTTCTTCATGATATGATCATTCCCTTTAGAGTACTTACAAAACAATTTCTGCTTTTCTAGTTTCTTCTCATCTTTATCATCCTTCTTCGAATATGCAAAATTAGCAGATTTCTGCTTACTAGTTGAAGAGCTCCATTTTCCTTTGCCCTTCTGACTAGCCAAGAAAGCTTGATCTACAACTCGCATAATGGACCTGTTTTGCCTGGACTGATCTTCTTGCAACAGAAGAGAGACTAACTCCTCAAATGATAAGGCATTTGGATTGCCTTTCATCATCAACCAAAGAGTAGAAGCAAAACTCTGATATGAATCAGGAAGACCATTCAGAACGGTCTGCACAAGTGAGCTATCTGGTATAACCTCATCAGCAGAAATCAACTGTTCCTTCAAGTCTTTGATCTTTGTTAGGAAACTGTCCATAGAATCACCTTCATTCATGTGCTCACTCTCCAACTGTTTTCGGAGGTAAGCAACACGAGCCTCATTCCTAGCTTGGTACAATGTGGTAAGTGTATCCCAAGTATCCTTAGCTGTTATGCAAGAGCAAATATGAGGAATAATGGCACGTTTGTCAGACAAAGCTATCAATGCATGTGCCTGGGCATCTCTGCCATCCCAACAAATCTGCTCTGCAGTAGGTGCAATAGAAACAGCAGCACGAACAGGAATCTACACAATATCATCTTTGACACCATCTTCATCAGCTCCAGCACCTATATTCGTAGTACCTGTTGTTACAGGTGTAACAGGACGTCTTTCAACACCCTGCACAATGTTCCAAAGTCCTTTTGCAACCAATACATGTCGCATCATATAAGCCCGTAATGGGTAGTTGGTACCATCCAACTTATCCTCAACAGCCAACATACGGAATACATCATTGCTTTCAGCCATGGCCGGTGACTAAAATACCTTGATGCAGAAAATTGATTGTATCTCAAAACATTGAACGGAACTGCCCAGATGAGTTCTACTAAACCTATAGCAGATTTGAGACGCTTATACTGGCGAACAGAAACAGGTATATACCTTTGGCACAAAAAGATGAAATAGCCTGCTCAAGCAATGCGATAGTGCGTTCAGAGGCTGAAACGAGCTCAGATCGCGATTTCGGCACCACATAGCGAAGCTGTTTTGATCTCTGAAACACCCTGAGTATGCCCACCAAATTTCGTGCGAATTTGAGACTACAAACGGAGGAGTGTCAATGACACCCTAGATGAAGCGACGACCTGCTCTGATACCAATTGTTGGATTTAGACGTCTGGGGAAGCACGCGAACAGCACAAGGAAGAAGAAGAAGCTTTGAGCACAAACACACAATACTGAATGTATTACTAGAGAATGTACAAAGATAAGTAGCCCATTAGGGCTATAGGCGTATATACAAGCCGGGGGAAGAAACCTCCTAAAGAGGGAAAAAAGTGCCCCGGTGGTCCAAGTGTGTTCACACACATCACTACCTAAATATATCAACACCCACTATGATGCCAACATCCCCACTAAAAATGGCAATGAGTAGAAAGCTGCTCCCTGCAGTCTGTCAGATAAACACTGGGATCATGGGCATTTATTGCCTTTTCTATTGCACTACCCAAACTGAGGGATTCCATGAGCATCGCCTTGGCTTATTCGAAAAAAAAGGATCTGCCTATGCTAGTGTTGGACATCATTATTGATGTCATGAGTAGAATGTTCTACACCAACACGTAAGGATGCAGTGCGCTCTGTCTTTCTCTTTCCTCCTGGAGATTTGCAAGGACTGCTTCGAGCAGGAGACGATGATTTCAGAGAGTACCACCCTTTGCTTGAAGAGATTGTTTTCTTTCACCTACTTGAAGCGTGTCATTCTAGGCTCATCAGAGAGGGAACACTCTTGGGTTCTACAGAGTCAATCAGATGCCTGATTCACTGAGCAATTCCCTTCTTTTAGTGGATGTACAGTGTAGCATGACTCTCTCTCTCTCTCACTCGGAGTTGGTGCACAGGCCAGGTTTGCTTACTGAATGCTAGCATTGAGTGAGTGCTTTCTTGCTTTCTCTCTCCTTCTAGATGAGTAAAGGATGCACGCCTCAAAGCCTCAATGTCAAAAGCAGTAGCCCAAGAGGTGCTTCTCAGTGTCCACCTCCACTCTGTGATACTTGACACCTCTGTATGTCAGTCAGCCCAATTGAAGGAGATTGTTTTTTTTTTGTGTATTTTTTTTAATGGTATGGCATTGCAAACTTTTGCAACCAGTCACTCCTCCTATGCCGCTTTCGTTAGGAACTACACTCGTGCCTCCTTCGATTATACCTTCTCAACATGGGGCTTCAAATCATTCGCAAGGCTTGTCTGTTTTCTCTCTTTGCAACTCAACAGATCAATCGAAGCTCTGCCTAGAAGTCCTTTCTGATTATACGCATCAAAACCTTCTCAATACGGGGCTTCAAATCGTTCGCAAGGCTTGTCTGTTTTCTCTCTTTGCAACTCAACAGATCAATTGAAGCTCTGCTTAGAAGTCCTTTCTGATTTCCCCTCATCGTAGTCTGTAGTTTCATTGCTAGATCTGATAATCTTTGTGGCTAGTAGAGTGCTTGCTAAGTTGAATGAAATTGACGCGCTTGCAATGAACCTTTTGAGAAGTGGGGAGGGCAATCAACATGAGAAGGCTGCTCTACAAGACTGTTTAGAGTTGTTTGACGCAGCAAGACACATACTAGGAAGGATTTGATGGTACCAAAGGTAAAATCAAGGACAAGTGGTTACAATCTCGCAATCTCGGTGCCCCTCGTATTTCTATAGGACTCGACCTTGCACAGATACTTCAAGAAGTTGGTCCATCTACTTATTATAAGATGCGATTTGCAGCACCATGACATCATTACTATCGGAAGTGTTTC